>JAQIFY010005194.1:0-11215 GCA_028533085.1 Varecia variegata | reverse complement strand
GCCCATGTCAGAGGATTAAAGGAGCTAATGTACATATGTTAAGGGCCTCACAAAGCTATGGCATTTAGTAGGTAGTGCAATGTAATTTCTTCTCTCTCCCCTTATTTTAAAATGCTACCCTTAAAAAGAATACCTAGCACTTCTGTAAGGAAAACAAAACAAAACAAAACAAACCAGCCAGGCGCGGTGGCTCATGCCTGTAATCCTAGCACTCTGGGAGGCCAAGGTGGGTGGATCGTTTGAGCTCAGGAGTTCGAGACCAGCCTGAGCAAGAGTGAGACCCCCGTCTCTACTAAAAATAGAAAGAAATTATATGGACAACTAAAAATATATATAGAAAAAATTAGCCAGGCATGATGGTGCATGTCTGTAGTCCCAGCTACTTGGGAGGCTGACGCAGTAGGATCGCTTAAGCCCAGGAGTTTGAGGTTGCTGTGAGCTAGGCTGATGCCACGGCACTCTAGCCCGGGCAATAGAGTGAGACTCTGTCTTAAAAATAAATAAATAAATTCAGTAAAGAAAGCAAGTATCTTCAAGTTTACCCTCAAAAATCCCTAAAGACAATCTAAGCCTAAGGAGCTGAGAGCAACAAATTTACATCTCCCATGTTATCCCCCTTCCAGGAACGCATGCTGGGCAGTGTAATGTGGAAACTTTGTTTACTATATATAAAAATACTAGTTTTTCCTCTCTCTCAGTCTCGATCTTTTTTGTTTGGTTTGAGCTCCTATAGTTTAACATGGTGAAGTTAAATGAGAGTCTACTGTAACGAACTATGAAAATGTGTGAGAACATGCATCAAACTCTGTACAGCTAGGTCATTTAAAAATAGTTAACTCTAGTATCTCTCTAGGTTTTTGTGTACAGGTGAAATTAATCCTTATCAGAGACCTGTAACTAGAGATTCAGCTCCCACACATATCGTAGATATGTGTGAGACAAAAGCAAGGTGTAGAATCGTGTAGAATTGTGTGGGTAGTATTCTACCATTTGCCTTACATGTGGTGCGCTCTCTCTCATATCCAGAGAATCTCTCTGGAAGAATATACCAGAGACTGGTGCAACAGTGACTTGACTCTGGGAAAGGAACTGGATGGTATGGGACAAAGGAGGGAGGATTTCTACTTTACAGTGTCTAAAACTTCTGAATTTTGTACTATATGTATTCCTTGATCAAATTTAAATTTTTATAATTAAGAATAAAAGTAAAAAATAATTACCCAAATGCCTTAATGAAGCCTTTATAATATTTATGATTCAACCTTAATTGGCCTGACATAACTGGATGCAAATAATTTCAATAAAAAAAGAAAATTATAATCCTGCTTGCATACCTTGTCTTGGCTCTATACCCCTGGGCAGCTATAAATATGTGACTGTCAGTGTCTGGGAAAGGTTTCTGCAGGTTGGATGACAGACAATGTATAACTAGAAAATACAAGTTCCTGCCCCTTCAAAATTCTGCTCCATCTGAGCAGTCTTTCACAATAAGGCCTAAACATTTACCTGGTTGAGAAAAAAGCAGCTGTGACAGATGCTGTGCTAGTGTCTGAAGGGCTGGGGCTCCTCCCAGGTGGTCCACATCCAGGAGAGACACAAGACTCTGGAGACACACGAGGGCTCTACATTGCACAGTGTTCATTCTGGAAAGGAAGTGAGATAATGCTGTCTATCTCAAAGGCACCCATCAGATTTCAGTATTAACTTTTAACCTAAGCTTCAGGTTCTGACTGGGGATATCTGTAAATGCAAGGGGTTTACGGCAGTTAGCTAAGAAGCGCAAGGTGAACTGTTAATCTGCCAAATCAAACTGCTTGAGCATTCAAGGCCTCTGATGCACAACTCATTCATGAGTCATGAGGAATCCGTTTTTGAAAAACTTCTACACAACGTAGCATCTTTGAAATTATTTTTAATTGTGAAATATGGCCAATATATGGTAAAGTATACAACACATATATAGAGTTTAACAAACAGTCGAAGAAGCAAATATGCAGGCACCTGGGATAAGAAAGAAACACTGCGGCACCCTACAGCTCACGTGTCTCTTCCTTAAAACATCCCCCTTCCCTGACCCGCAGAGGTAACCACTATCCAGACTTCCATAGTAAACATTTCCTGTCTTTCTTTTTTTTTTTTTGTAAATAGGTTTAACACCTACATATGCATCCCTAAACAAAATAGTTCAGTGTTGCCTGTTTCTGAACTTTGTAAAAACTGAATCACAGTGTGCATATTCTTTTGTGTCTTGCTCCTTTGGTTCAATGTAAGTTTCTTCCATGCTATGAATGGTTCTAGTTCAGATCCTTTCACTACTATATGCATTCTACTGCATGATTATTTCAGAACTTCTTTACCCATTCTAACTCTGATAAACATCAAGGTTGTTTCCAGGTTGGGCAATATGAACCACATTGCTATGGGCATCTTCATGTGTATCCCAGGGCACATGTGCACATATTTTTCTGGAGTATATACCCAGGAGCGAAACTAGGTCTTAGGGGGAGTCAGCATCTTCTATTTAATGGTCCATGATTTCATATAATAACATAAAGACAAATGCTTTTGAAAATATAAAAGTTCTTACTTTCTAATCAAAGTTTTCCAAGTGGGGTTTCTAGAACATAGGTCAACTGCAATGCTGTTTGGAAAGGCAGTTTTCTCAAAAATCTAGATTTAAAAAAGGCAGTACAGCAAAGGTTAAACAGTAGTCATTTTACAAGATTCCTTTATAAAATTCCAACATACGATACTTCTAAGAGAAATGGTTACGATTGAAAAGGATAGAATAACCTTTTAGCCTATTTCCAGTACTGTTATTAATAGAGTTTGGTTTTGTGTCTCAGATTTTACCATTATCTACAACCTGGAAGTGTGAGCTTAATTCTTTTTTGCACACAGAATGAATAGCTTGCTTAAGCTTCTCCCGTGCTCCATGATAAGCCTAGAATGAAAACAGATTACCTTCTTTGGGATGAGGTAGTTGGTGAGTGCAGTGTGAATCTCATGGGAGAGGCAGAGGGGCGAGAGCAGCTGCCCACCACACTCACTGAAGGAATTCTCCATAAACGTATCGCTCTCATCACTGCTAGAAAGCTCTTCCCATTCATCATCGGAGGGATCTGGGAAGAGTGTAAAGCACACAGACCTGGAATGTTTAGGAAAACCTTCATGGGAGCCCCTCTTAGCCCAGGGGACAAATGTCTAGATGTAAACTGGTCACAAACCTTCACTGCAGCACATGTTGACAATAATTTCCAGAGCAGTCTGCTGAGCTGTCAGTAATGCTATGGTCTCTCTCAGTTCCTTGTCAGTGGGCTTAAAAAAAAAAAAAAGCAAACAACCAATTCTCAATATTTGGGAAAATACTTTTGTGTGAATTCCCTTAGTTAATGCCTACTAGAAGATTTTTGCACTTGGAATACAGCACGCGGGGGAGGGGTAGGTGGAAGAAAGTCCTAAGGTGCTGGAAGTACAAACCAGCACTATCATTCCTCTTGGCACAGCGCAGCACACGCCATCGTTAACTGGGGTTCCACCTATCTGCACAGTTATTCTCTAAGTATTGCTTAGCAAGCTGGGGAGAACAGGTAAACATTCAGGAATTCCGAACTGAATTCACCCCAAAACTTATTCAAATGTGTTAAGGAGGAGCTGAGCACACTAAGATTAAAACGAGTTCATTTCAGAAACCAGGCACTTACATACAATGAACCTGCTTTTAGATGCTCAGAGGCCTTCTTAGAATGGCTACATTGACAAACACTGCTAACAAGTCCTTACATGACCAACAGAGCTTGCTAAGGAACAGACAGACTTGCTTCCTGGCTTTCTTTAAAGACTACAACAGCCAGGCGCAGTGGCTCACACCTGTAATCCTAGCACTCTGGGAGGCCGAGGCAGGAGGATCACTTGAGCTCAGGAGTTTGAGGTTGCTGTGAGCTAGGCTCACGCCACGGCACTCTAGCCTGGTCAACAGAGTGAGACACTGTCTCAAAAAAAAAGACTACATTTATTTGAAGGCTGAGAAAAATAAACAAAGAAATAATAAAAAAAAAAAAAAAAAAAAAAAGACTACAATAAAGCACTTCTTTGAGAATTAAGAAAAGAGGGGACTTTTTTCTCTGAAAATACACAGTATTAACTTTATCAATTAACATTTCCTAAAAAGGGTAGTATAAATTTATATGACCTTAACTCTCACATTGTCTATGAAAAGTGAAAACGCCACACTGATATTCCAAAATAGGGCATAAGCTAAAAATAATGTCTATTTTATTGGTTGAATGTTTCCAAATTTTGACAGTTTTCTTACTGTCTTATTAATGGCTATATAATATTCCATTAAATGGATGCACTATAATTTACAAAGCATTTCACTAGCATGGAATCTTTCAGATTACTTGGGTATCTTATGTCCCCGATTTACTGGGTCAAAAGTTAAAAACACATTTGTATATCCTGTGACATATTCCCATTTTCCTTTCCAGAATGTTCACACTTACAATCTCACCAACAACTTCTTTGTGCAACAATTTAACTGCAACTTTGAACCATGCTCTTAAAAAAAAAAAATCAAACTGCTAATTTAATAGCTGTATCTCAAGGATCCCTAAATTTGTATTCCATTTATTGCTAGCAAGAACATAAAAATCATTTCTATTTTCTTTGTGTGATAATTCAACTAAACTAACATTTATTAGCATAGACTCAAACCTAAATAAGAAATGTTGTTGCTGAGTTCTCACCCACTTAAAATGTATCTTCATATATTTTTAACCACAGCCATGTATTGGCTTACCATGAACTCTGAAATTAAGGTCTACTTCTTTATGTAAGTCCTGCTCAAACATTTCCCTGCTTCTTGTTATCAAGCTGACATAAAGAATGAATCTAGAGGAAATGTTATGACATCTGAGATTTGCTTCAAAATGATCAGTAGAGAAAAGGGAGAGTGAGTGGGCAAATAGATGAAATAAAACAGACCATGATTTGAAAACTGGTTAACTGTGGAAGCTGGACCGGGGGTGGGGGGGGTACCCTACTTTTTCATGTGTTGGGAAAAAAAAACCTTGGGTTGAACTGCTCTTTTTTTTTTTTTTTTTTTACATATTTATGGTTATACCTTCTTAAATTAAATGATGCAATTAAGGGGTATTCTGAATGGCCTCCTGCAAAAGCCACCAGGCAGTAGGAAAGACCACAGCTGACTGTAATCTGTATTCCTGGCACACATGAGCACGATGCCTAGCACCCCACTGGCACTGAAACACTGGCTGGCTGGCTGACCAGCATGTTAATCACCCAGTCTAAGTGATGTTAAGACTTTAGAAAGCAAGTTTTTACTATGAAAAAGCATTGCATTTTATAAGCATCAAAATTCCATTTTTAAGTATTACTTAAGAAAATAAATCTCTATGTAATAGTTAAATATCAATTTTTTAAACAGCAGCACTTCTATCTTAACCTTAGTAGACTTGGATTTCAACCCCCACTTACTCCCTTTAGGAGCCACTGGGAAGCAAGGCTGGAGATGGGGACAATCTCACAAGAACACCACTCTCCCATTCCCAGCAAGGGATTTCAGGCCCTTCAACATGGTATACCTGGATCAGTCAGGATAAACAAACCTGACCAGTACAGTCAGTGCCCACAGCTGAAAAAGACCCCATTAGCATTGATTGATTACACCCATAGTTTTCCACATACGGATATGAAACCAAGCACATTCCAGATGAAGAGATGATGTTGCTAGGGTTCTCTCTCTGTTTTTTTATAGACAGGGTCTTGCTTTGTTGCCTGGGCTGGAGTGCGGTGATGCAATCAGCTCACTGCAACCTCCAATTCCTGGGCTCAAGGGATCCTCCCACCTTGGCCTCCCCAGTAGCTGGGACTACAAGCATGTTCCACCGCACCTGGCTAATTTTTAAAAATTTTTTGTAGGCCGGGCGCGGTGGCTCACACCTGTAATCCTAGCACTCTGGGAGGCTGAGGCGGGAGGATCCTTTGAGCTCAGGAGTTTGAGACCAGCCTGAGCAAGAGTGAGATCCCGTCTCTACTAAAAATAGAAAGAAATTAGCTGGACAACTAAAAATATAGAAAAAGTTAGCCGGGCATGGTGTGATGCATGCCTGTAGCTACTCGGGAGGCTGAGGCAGGAGGATCGCTTGAGCCCAGGAGTCTGAGGTTGCTGTGAGCTAGGGTGACGTCATGGCACTCTAGCCCGGGCAACAGAGTGAGACTCTGTCTTCGAAAAAAAAAATTTTTTTTGTAGAAACAGGATCTTCGTATGTTGCCTAGTCTCAAACTCCTGGCCTAAAGCGATCCTCCCACCTCAGCTTCCCAAAGTGCCGGGAGTACAGGTGAGAGCCACCACTTCTGGCCATAGGGTTCTTTATAAACACTCCTGGAGGACAAGGTGCACAGCCACGCTTTCATCCATCTTGCTTCACTGATTTTAAATTCTACTTAAACCAAGTCAGAGGCACAAGTGAGAGGACGAGTGAATCTGGGGTCCAAATATATGCCCTGCACACCAAAAAGGGGTGCCATGACTTTTAATCCACTTCAAAATTTGTAAAGTTGGGTGAGGTGGCACACCCCTGTAGTCCCACCTATCTGGGAGGCTGAGGTGGGAGGATTGCTTAAGTACAGGAGTTTGAGTCCAGCCTGGGCAACATAGCGAGATCCTGTCTCATAATTTAAAAAATAAATAAAAAGATTTGCCAACAACTTAAGGACAAGATGGCCTCCTCATTTCTGTATTTGCCCCATCATTTAACATGATGGTTTGCACTCATTCGTTCTTCGTATGGGGGTGAGAGAGGGGGATGATTTCTTTAAAACATTGTCAATTTATGCTTCCCAAGACTTGACAAATAGCTGAGAAACAAATCAATAACTGAATACCTTTCACAATAGCAACCAAGACTTCACGAATGCAAGAAAGCAGAGAGGACGTGAATCGCATTCTACCAGTTCAGACTTAACGTCTTCTTTCAGCAGCTTCCTGACTGGTCTTTCCTGCTGCCAGGCCCTTATATTCTCCCTCCGTCTGCTGCCTGAGTGATCTCTCTGAACAACACTAACCCGCATTTTCTTATCTCATCCTTTGAGACGGCTGAGGTATTCTGCCCCAAAAGTCTTCTGACAGCCTCCTCCTTTCCTCTCCCATCAGGGCTGAGCTATGTGTACCTAGTCTACAGAAACTACTCCCTTAGAAATCTGTGCGCAGCCCTATGACTGTTCTTAGCATAGGTCTATAACCCCAGTTTTACATATCTGTCTTCCCAGCACAGAGGAAGTTCCCAGAGGCCAAAAACATGTCTTAATCATCTTTCTATATTGCCAGCATCAAGTATGCTGCCTGGCACACATTAGGAGCACAGTAAACATGCACCTGAACAAATAAAGCTTAACTCACTGTCCTGTCTTCCTATTTATTTGCTCTCCTCCTTAGGGGAAATGTTCTCCCAAAGTATGGCTCCATCTCTGCTGACTTGTCTCAGCCCAAACGATTCCTGTACCCAAGATTTCTCACCTCACCCCCAAATCACACCACCAGCACAAGTAGACCACAATTGCCCAATCTGCAAAAACTACAAAACATTTAATTCACAATCGCCCAACCTCTTCTGCTCAGTAGCAGAAAAATGGTTTGGCTTGGCACCTTGATAAGGCTAAACACTAAAATAAAAGAGACAAGAATGCAAGAGACAATTCAGGCAAAGTACAAATTCCTTTAGTTTGAAGACAGCCTGGCACACAGTACATAACAGAAGTGGGGAGACACAAAAGTTAGGAAGATGACTGTGTACTTTAAAAGTGTTCCAAAAGGAAAGTCTATCCTATCTTTGAAATCTTTTCCTGTATGTAAAAGTATCATCTTACGAGATTCTTTTCCCCCTTGGGAGTAGATTTCTAATGTTATAATGAGAGTTGATAGGAAAATATGACTGATTTTTACTGAAATTCACTTTATGGTTTATTTTGCTATAACATTTTTCTATAAAGCTAAGGATATCTATTGAAAGAAAACAGCTGTATTATTCCATGCTTGAGAGCATCAGTTTGACTTACTGGAAGTAAATCTGAAGCAAAAGTTTTCCTTCTGACTTTTCTCTTATGAGGAATTTCTTCCATTTCATCATCTTCAATCAAATCATTAACATTAGCATTCTCTAATATTTCCTCAGTCTCTGCTAGGGTTTTTAACCTTTGAGTTTCAGCCTCCTTCATTTGAATAACCATTTCACCAGCATCCATTTCCAAAACTTCAGATAAGATCTTTAGTATGGCATTTATGATTTCTGCTTGACTCTTGCATGGAATAATGTCCTTTAGATTCCAAATTGTGCCTGGTAAAAAATGAACACAAGGTTAAGAACTGCCTGTGAAATCTTTAAGCGTAGTTTACACAAGACTGGTGCTTTTAACTCAGGTGTAATTTCAAAAAATCTCAACTCTATTGCTTTTGTTTTTATTAAATGTCAAAAGGTATTGCACAGAGGCAGCACCCTTTGTTATAACCCTTCACAATCATTTCCCTTTTTTGGCACACAATGCCTTTCTCTGATGTACCATTTATCAGCAGACCAAGAGAACCCTGATCAAGGTTCTTTCAAAATGACAAAGTGAGTTGCCTTGCTTCCTTTCATCATAACCTAAGCTGTTCTCAGTAGATTCTTATATTCCAAGAGTAGAATGGAATGTACTAACATTCCAAGGTCTCATGTACAAACCACAGAGCACGGTTTGTTTGTTTTTTTTTGGGACAGAGTCTCGCTTTGTTGCCCAGGCTACTGGGCTAGAGTGCCGTGCATCAGCCTAGCTCACAGCAACCTCAAATTCCTAGGCTCGAGTGATCCTTCTGCCTCAGCCTCCCGAGTAACTGGGACTACAGATGCACGCCACCATGCCTGGCTAATTTTTTTATTGTTAGTAGAGACGGGGTCTTGCTGTTGCTCAGGCTGGTCTTGAACTCCTGAGCTCGAGCGATCCTCCCACCTCAGCTTCCCAGAGTGCTAGGATTACAGGCATGAGCCACTGTGCCCGGCCTTGAAAGCAGGTTTTTTATTCACAGTAGACAAAAGGTAGAAGCAACCCAACTGTCCATCGATGGATGAATGTATTAAACAAAATGTAGTATACACATATAATGAATCAAATACTATTCAGTATTACAAAGGAAGGAAATCCTAACACATGCTACAATAGGATGCACCTTGAGGACATTATGCTAAGTTAAATAAGCCAGTCACAAAAAGACAAATACTGTAATGATTCCACTTATATGAGGTATCTAGAGCAGTCAAATTCACTGAATCAATGGTGGGTTCCAGGGACTGGTGGGAGGGGCAAAATGGGAAAAATTCTTGTTTAAAGGGTATAGTTTAAGTTTTCCAAGATGAAAAGAGTTCTGGAGATTTGTTACATAACAATCTGAATACAGTTTACATCACTGAATTACACATTTAGAAATTACTAAGATCATAAATTTTATGTGTATTTGCCACAATTAAAAAAAAAACACTTCTCTATAAATTATCTCTGCAAGGCCACAGAGCAAGAGGAAAATATATACAAAAGCTGAATAAAGTACATCCTACTAAACAGACCATATCATTTCTTTTTTCTGCAAAAGGGTTGGTGGGAAAGAACCTATGGAAAACTAAGTGGTCAAGTCTTGAATGCCCCAGAGTGAATTTCTGAAATCACTGGTTCATAAATAAGAGGCGATCCTGACGACAGCATTTCTTTATCAGATAAGAGTAGTTTGTTAAATTAAAAACAATCTATTCTATGAGGCTTCAGAACTACGGACAACTGTTTGAATTGAGGGTCTCCACTTAAATATTAAAATTTTAACAGACATAAGCACAAAAGGCCCTGATGTGGTGAAACAAAAGAATGACTGAACTTTGGCACCCCCCACTATCCATTCCAAGTTACTAAAAAGGTACACAGTCTCACAAGGCTAAATGTTACCTGCCACCAACGTTTTCAACAGACGGTATTCCAGGGACTTGACAGGACAGAGCATTGCTGATTCCAGCACACGCAATGCTTCAGCACTGAAACATTTCAGTAGCTCTGCGTTATCTTCGGTCACTGTCTGCAAACAATATGCTATAAAACAAAAAATAAATATTTAGAAACAAGTGAATTCTGCTTAGGATAATTTACATCATATAACTCATCAAAAAAAATTCACACCTTTATCACTTCTTTAGACACATGTAGCTTTTGTAGAATACATACGCTTTACCAAAGATGGTTTATTAAGATGTGTTTATTAAAATCAATAGTGTGAAAGATCTTTTTTCTTTTATTTAAAAATTTCTAATCTTTTAAAGAACTACACTTTTATAAAGTACAATTAAAAGGGCTCTTAAACGTTGTGGCAATGTCAAATTACCATAAACATTTATAGAGGTTTACCCTCAATTTATGTAGTTATCACAGATGAGAAGCAAACAGCCACAGACCACACTCATAGTAATTCTGTTGTTGATAAAAAGTCCTAGGTTTGGGGGAACTCTGGCTTCCTTTAAATTCATCATGACTGTAAAATTTAGGGTTATTTCTGGTGAATCAATAGTTCTTTAAGAAATAAAAGTCATTTTACATAAGCATATGAGCAAATTAAAAAATAAGGGCCAGGCCTGGTGGCTCACGCCTGTAATCCCAGCACTTTGAGAGGCCCAGGCAGGAGGACTGCTTGCGGCCAGGAGTTCAAGACCAACCACCCAGGGCAACAGGGCGAGATCCCATCTCTACAAAACAAAATAAAAAAATTAGCTGGGTGTAGTGGTATGTGGCTGTAGTCTCAGCTAGTTGGAAGGCTGAAGCAGGAGGATCTCCTGAGCCCATGCTATGATCGTGCCACCATACTGGGCTACAGAGTAAAACCCTGTCTCTAAAAAAAAGAAAAAGACAAAAAAGAGGTAAAAATAGTATAGATAGTCAAATGCATGCTACTACTGTCATCTAGTTTGGTTCCCAAATTACATTTGTATACAAATCCATATATATGCATATATGTACATATACATATATCCAAATGTCATTTTTTTTTTATTAAGAGACTAAATTCACTTTAGCAAAAAGCCAAGATAAGCTGTGATTCCTACCATAAAGACAATGCAAGGTCAAAGAAAGTTATATTGGCCGGGCGCGGTGGCTCATGCCTGTAATCCTAGCACTCTGGGAGGCC
>JAQIFY010005193.1:0-11215 GCA_028533085.1 Varecia variegata | reverse complement strand
GGCATATGGAACACTCCCTAAGCTTGACAATATGCTGAGACTTGTTTAAGTCTCATTAAATTAAAATGATTGGAACCACACAGAATATCTTCCCTAATCACAACAGAATTAAATTAAGATTTATAACGGAAAATCTTTTTTTCTGAGACACAGTCTTGCTCTGTTGCCCTGGCTAGAGTGCGGTGGCATCAGCCTAGCTCACAGCAACCTCAAACTCCTGGACTCCAGCAATCCTTCTGCCTCAGCCTCCAGAGTAGCCGGGACTACAGGCTAATTTCTTTCTATTTTTAGTAAAGACGGGTCTCACTCCTTGCTCAGGCTGGTCTCGAACTCCTGACCTCGAGCTATCCTCCCCGCCTCAGCCTCCCGGAGTGCTAGGATTACAGGCATGAGCCACTGTGCCAGGCTGCCTCAGTTAACTTTTTAAATAAATAAAATAAGGATGATACTTTCCTCAAACAATTGTTAAGAATGACACCGTATAAAGAATGCATGAGAAGCACAGTACTTAGTATCTATGTGCTAAGCTATATATTTAATAAAGCAGATTGGTATGTGCAGCATATGAGTTTTCAGCAGGCAGCACACTCCCCCTGGCTGTAGGCGATAGACCACACCCTCCTAATCAGCGGACCAGTTCTCCGGCTTTTAGGGAAATAGCAGTCCAAATCGGGTCTAGCACCAGCAAAAACACGTGGTCTCTGCCTCTCCGCAACAACAAAAAAGCACATCAACCCAGGCTCAGGCACGGCCAGTGGATCGCTTGTTTTTAAAATCCGTCCAAAAGGACCAATCAAAAGCGGCAGTCCTAGTGCGGGGAAGCGGATTGGCCCACGGCTGCTCACAGTGACCAATAGGCGTGGAGGTGAGTTTCGCCGAGACCGGAGGCGGGCGAATCGAACTCGGGTGGCGGCCGCGGGCAGTTTGAATCCGAATCGGGGCTCCAGCCCGCGGAGATCGCACCGGAACCGGACTCTCCGAGAGGTTGTTTTCCCTTCCCTGGTGGCGAGGGGAGCAAGGTGAGCGCCCTGCCAGGGTCCCGGCTCTGGCGGCGGGGAGGCGCTGGCTTTGGGCCCGCGGAAGCTGGGCGGGGGTGTCTCCGGGATCCCGCTCGCAGCCCCTGTAGGT
Source organism: Varecia variegata (assembly GCA_028533085.1). Lineage (NCBI taxonomy): Eukaryota > Metazoa > Chordata > Mammalia > Primates > Lemuridae > Varecia > Varecia variegata. The sequence continues at coordinate 10,087 of JAQIFY010005193.1, read as the reverse complement.
GCCGCGGACCGTCCCCTCCCACCCGACCCGACGAGAGACTCGGCCCCCGGGTGAGGTTCTTAGGGGAGTCTGCGCCCTCTTCTCCGGGGTGAGTCTGGGCTCGCACTGGTGCTCGGAGACCCTGCTCGGTCACCAACTCGCACTTTTTGGGATCAGTTTGCTCCTCCGTAAGGTAAAAGAATTGGAGATAACCAGGTATCTACAAGCAGCCTTCCAAGTCCGGGAATTAGTGGCTCCTGTTTGAAATTCGGACCCTGGTCTTACGTTTCATTGAGGAGATGCAAGCTTGGGTTTTGATCTGGGCGGCGGAGCGGCGTGCCTATGGTTAGTTTGCAAGAGCATTTCTCTCTCTCCCTACCTCCTTTTTCCTCCCATCCACGTTTCGTTGGACGGGCCTGTGTGCCAGGCCCTGCTATGTTATGAGGACCCAGAAATAAATGACATGGGTCCGGGTCTGGAGGAGGAGGCAGGGTTATCATTCTCAGACCCAGTCATGGCAGAGTAGGAAGGGACTCACGTTTGTGTTGTTTTTTTTTTTTTTTTTGGTGGAAAAGGGGAATTGTGACAAAGGGAAATGATGAGGTGGAGGTGAGGGGGTCACACGAGAGCTTTTCTTTTCAGTTTATTTATAAATGCTGGCACAATAAAGAAGGGAAAACAAAATGAGCTGGGCTTTGGAAGAATGGAAAGAAGGCCTGCCTACAAGAGCTCTTCAGAAAATTCAAGAGCTGGAAGGACAGCTGGACAAACTGAAGAAGGAAAAGCAGCAACGGCAGTTTCAGCTTGATACTCTGGAGGCTGCGCTGCAGAAGCAAAAGCAGAAGGTATTCCTGAGGCTCTGGTCTTTGCAACTGTTCACTCATTGTTATCAGCGAAGTGCTGGTATTGAAAACCGTTCACTCATTTTTCAATTAATCTTACCATCTTTAAATTTAAAGCACAATGATTTTGCTGTCTTCAAGTGGTAATCCCCTCCCCCCACTTTGGAGTCATTTTTATTTTAATTGCCTCTAATTTTCTCCATCCTCTGCCTTCATTTCTGCTCACCTGCGAATATTTAGGGCTACTGAGTTCCATTTTAACTTCTGTTGGGACCATGAACTGGGAGTTGCTTTTGCATTGCACAGCAACAAGGCCAAAAGTCTCTGGCTCCAAATCTGGGGACAGTATTAGAGCATTTTATAGTTAAATGGTCATTGCTTTCTGAGAGTGGACTGTTTTTTTTACCTTTGTAGTCCTGAACCTCTTTTCTTCAGGACTAGTACTTCTTCATTACCTCTGTATCAGCCAACCATTTAGTGATATAATCACTACTTCTAAAATGTTTTTGCCTGTGGGAGAATTTTCCAGTTTCTTACAATAACTAGCTTTAGCAGCCAAACTTGAAAATGAATTGCTAAGGGAGATTTATAGGGTTTATTTTTGATTTTTTAGTTCTTGAAAGGATATTAAAGCCTCCCTTTCTAGGATGAGTATTTGTAGCCCTGACCCAAGATGATGTCATGCATAACTTTGTGAAACTATTTTATCTATAGGCTTCGAAATGTGGTCATTTAAAATTTCTGTGTCCATAAAGCTCTGATTTCTAGCTTATTACAACCATATCTCAGAAAATTAGTCAGTATGGGACTCAGAGCTACAAATAATACTTGGTAAATTTCTGAAATAATGGATCTGTTTTCTTCTCAACAATTGCCATTAGGTTGAAAATGAAAAAACTGAGGGCACAAACTTGAAAAGGGAGCATCAAAGATTGATAGAAATATGCGAAAATCTGGAGAAAACTAAGCAGAAGATTTCTCATGAACTTCAAGTCAAGGAGTCACAGGTGAATTTTCAGGAGGGACAACTGAATTCAACCAAGAAGCAAATAGAAAAACTGGAACAGGAACTTAAAAGGTAATTTTTCTGAATGGCAATTTATGGATGTTTTTTGTATGTGTTTGTCAGAGGCATTTATCTTTTCCTTTAACTATGTAATTATTATAAATTGCAATGTTTTTTGTGTTGATCAATTAATACTAATTTGATGGTGAGTACAGGTGGTTCTTGTTTTTCCCTTCTTGTGATACTTCACTTAGTACAATGGGCTACAGCTCTATCCAGCATAATACAAGAGGTGTTAGATCACCGTTGTTTTTTGTGGCTGAGTAGTACTCCATGGTATACATATACCACAGTTTATTAATCCACTCATGTATTGATGGGCACTTGAGTTATTGGTTGTCATTATTATCATCATAGGGTTAGGATACCCCCCATGGTACATTTGGTGTACAAATACTCTTGCTGAGCGTGGTGGTGCACACCTGTAGTCCCAGCTATTTGAGAGGGTAAGAGTGAAGGATTCCTTGAGCCCAGGAGATCGAGGCTGCAGTGAGCTATGAGCCAGTGTACTAGCCTGAGCAACAGAGTGAAACCCCATTTCTTAAAGAAAAAAAAATATATATACACACACTCATCTAGCATGTAGATAGATATTTATAAATGTTTATAAACTCTAGCCTATAAAAACAACTGAATATAGTTTTTAAATTCTTACTGGTAACCTTCAAGTGCAGTATAGAAACTTATTTTCTCTATCAATGGCCACTTATTAGGTTTCAGGAAGGTCTCCAACAAACTAGGTTGAACCATGTGGAATGTTTGTCAAAATTGCTGCTATTGGAAATCTCATATAGTTCAACCTAGTAGAAAACAGCTTTTAGCTTTTTAATGCTTTTTTTGGTGGTGGTGCTTTGTGTTTTTTCTTCCCAGGAGAAAGGAGAAACAAAGGGTTTATGAAAGTAATAGCAGGGTATACTTTAATGTTTAAAATCAATCACTTTTTTTTCAAATGAAAGGGAAAAGGGGATAAGATGTGAATTTGAGACGGAAAAGAGACACAGGTTTTACAAAGTTATTCAAAATTGATTTCTAGAATCACCAACCTTATTACATCTCTGGCAGTCTGCGCTTTCCAATACAGTAGCCACTGGCTATATGGGGCTATTGAGCACTTGAAATGTGGCTGGTGCAAATTGAGATGAACTGTGAATATATAATGCATGCCATATTCTGAAGATTTAATACAAAAAAATGTAAAATACTTCATTAATCATTTTTGATTACAAGTTGGAATAATAATATCTTGAACATAGTTAAAATATTAAAGTTGATTTTACTTATTTCTTGTTGCTTTTTTAATACTAATAGAACATTTCTATTGGATGTTGTTGTTACCGACTGTAAGCTCAAATGTGGTGATTTGATTTGCTGAGTAGTCATATCTTCTGGCTCACACATTGGCTCTTCCTTCTCAGATTGAGTTTGGAACTGGCTGGAGCTAAGGGCACTGAGTTACTTCATGCCCTGTTTTGAGTAATGGGCCCATGGCAAAGAGACTGTTGTATCCAATTAGCCATTCTAATGGAGTGTTTATTTTATTTCTTCTATTAAGCTGAAATCAGACTTGCAAGAATTAAGCCCTCTTTTAATGCATGTTGTTTGGTTCCGAAAGGTGTTCAGAACTTGCTTGAATGATATGGGTATCCTGTACATATGTACAATACATAACTTACTTTCTCCATTTCTTTGTAACTATTTCCAACCATATCTTTTCTAGGTACATTATATTAACTTAATCTCTGTTTTTAAAATAGCATATAATATGAGATCAGTATATCAAGTCTATGTTTTTGTATTAAATAAATATCATAAGTAATATCATTAACAATTATGAATTACTAGTGAATTAGCAATTAAATACTAATTCTCTGGTTTGTCCATTCTCATGATTTGAGTGCCTGCTTCAATGACTTCCCTTTCCTCCCCTGTTTCTCAAGATCTAGGTTCTTTTGTATCCCTGGGCCTTTGGCTTAGCATATAATATTTGCTGGGAATATATCCCCAACCCCTCGACTTTTTGCTCTTATACAATAGTAATTATTACAGATCTTCATTATAGCCTTTATAACATCATAATTATTGGCTTGTATTTCTGTTTCTCTAACTAGACTGCGTTCCTTTAAAGGCATTTATGTCTGGCCCATAGTTCTTATCAATTAAGAATTCATTGAGGATGGTTTTCTTTGTAAGTTTATTCTTCTCTGGCAATGTATGGCATTGGTATTCTGCAGCCTTTGCTCTCACTGATTTGTCTGCCTCTTGGGTCCTTTCTAACAGGTGTAAATCTGAACTTGAAAGAAGCCAACAAGCTGCACAGTCTGCAGATGTCCCTCTAAATCCCTGCAGTACACCACAAAACATTTTTACAACTCCGGTAACACCGAGTTACTATTATAGCGGTAAAGATTTTTTTCCTTGGTATAAACAGCTCTTTTATTGAGATTTTTAACTCTGTAAAAGAAATGAATTAATTAGACTTTGAATTCAACTTTTAATTTGATTTTTAAAAGCTGCAACCACTTGCTACGTATCCATTTGCATATCTGTTGAATTATGTTGGGCCACTGGGTTAAGCCTTTAAGCTTTCACTTTATCCTTCTCTCGTGCATTTTAAAAGAAATGCAGTTTCAGAATATTCAAAACACCTATGTTTCCATGTATTTTGATATTTGAGTAATTTGATCAATATTTTAATCTATTCCCCTAACCAAAATGTTCTTTCTACTTGGTATACTAAGATATTTCTAGCCTATGTATAATCATTGTTGACCTGTGAATTCCTTCATTAAATCAGTGACTGAAATAAAACTGTATTTCATTGTTTGTTTTTAGGTTCCAAGTATGAAGATCTAAAAGAAAAATATAATAAAGAAGTTGAAGAACGGAAAAGATTAGAGGCAGAGGTTAAAGCCTTGCAGGCTAAAGTAAGTTAGTCCTGGGCCCTATGATAGAGTATGCCGTCATAGAAGTGCTTTGACGTAAGATAGAACAAGGGTAGAGAAAAATCTGTTTTACATAGAGCTGATGTATTTTTCTTACACTGAGAAAAACTTCCTGGCTCATTAGAGGTGATTATTTTTTTTTAAAAAAATAGGTAGGAGTGAGTAAAATAGAGTGGGGAGGTTAGAGATCCCCAAATATTAAATGTTCACAGAATTCTATGGAAACCGTAGCCATTTAATTATTTCCCTGTTCAGATCTAGTGATACAGAGCATGTTTGGAGAGGGTAGGACCAGAGAATTATCCCTGAGGCTCATTGGTTGGCTTTGTCACCTGGGGGTAATTGTTTGCTATACAGTCCTTTTGATGGAATGCGGTCATTACTACCAAGGACTTGGGGGTCATTACTACCAGGGACTTGGGGGTCATTACTACCAGGGACTTGGGATTTGAGAATTGGTTTTTGTGAAATGTTTATTTCAGAGAAGAACATTATCAGCATAGTTTTCTCACTGCTTTTAAATAAGTTGCTGACGAGTTTTAAACTCCGTATTGATATTGGTAAACAAGCAGAAAGAGATAGGTGAAAAGATTTGTTTAATATCAACAAACTAAACAAAGTACGGGTTTCTAAAACCCCTGTTTCTAGTTCAGGGACTGACCCTGAGAATACCTTGGTATCTATTGAATTTTATCTCTGTCATTTCTGTTCACATGATGTTATTTGCTAAAAAAAAATCCTAGTCTCTTAACGGTGCCTTCCCACTAAACATATGAACTATTCAGCGAACAATTTAAGGCTGAATTTATAAGTAAGTATCTTAAATATTGAGGTTTAAAAAGTACCAATTTCTTAGAACTTTAACAATTTTTACTCTGTTCATGCCTTTAACCTTTGTTTTGAGGTTACCAGGATTCTGAGATATATATATATATATATCTAAGTTAAGGCATTGCTTATCAAAGTGAATAAAAATTAAATACTAATTCTCAGGTTCGTTCTAGAAATATCATGTGCTTTGTCACCCAACTCAGTCACTGGTACCATTTCTGCCCCTGACATTGATTCTCAGAGTTATTTTATGGAGAATGTGAGTCTCTGTAAACATTAAACCTCTTCCTATGGCAAGAAAAGTGCTTGCTCTAAAAAATTTAATGCTGCATCTTCAGACAAGTCTTGGTATTTGTCCGAATGGATATACAGAGAACAGAGAGAACAATGCAAAGCATTAGATAATCCACAAATGTCTATTATATAGTATAAAACACTCTATATGACCTTTTTGTGGCAGGGGAGTGGTACAATGGAAAGTGAGATTCTTGAAAGAATTCTTTAGGCTAATATTTAATTTTAATTCTCTTTGTGCAAAGCTACAGGGTAAGGTGACCAAGGGCAGGCAAAGGAAAGCCAGTTTTAGAATTCGAAATGGCAGTGAATACTCACATGTTTAATGGATGACAAGAGGGATGCCGAGTAAATACTAAGACTTAGCCCATTTTAAATAGGTTGGGCCTCAGATGGTAGTGGCTTACCCCTTCAGTGCTGAGAAATCTGACCATTAGAAAATTTCCTCACTGGGTATTGGGACTTATGGTTCCCTTAACTTGATGAACATTCTTTCCTGGTATACAGTACAAGTGTCAACTTCTTGGTATTATGGCTTTATGTTTTGTCTGAAAATAAATAGCCTTGACTATTGAGATTTCCAAAGGGCTCTAAAGAGCATCTATTTTACAGAAAGCGAGCCAGACTGTTCCCCAAACCAGCATGAATCACCGAGACATTGCTCGACACCAGGCTTCATCGTCTGTGTTCTCATGGCAACAAGAGAAGACCCCAAGTCGTCTTTCATCCAATTCTCAGAAAACTCCAGTTAGGAGAGATTTCTCTGCATCTAACTTTTCTGGGGAACGAGAGGTGACTCCAAGTCGATCAGCTTTGCAAAGAGGGAAAAGAGATGCTAATAGCAGCTTCTGTGATAATTCTAGCAGTTCTCCTCTTTTGGGTCAATTAAAAGCACGGAATCAAGGTAACTTCTTGAGCTAAATTTGATAATTTCAGAGGTGATTTCTCATATTTTAATCCTAGAACGTGCTTATGTGTTCTGTTAGACACATCAGTGTTCAGCATCTCAGGCTGGTTATAACCTGGTTATGATAAAAGATATCACAGTTTTGGAATGCACTTTCATAATATTTGCATTGAGGCGCTGGTATCCTGAAACCTTTAAAAGTAGGTTGAGAGGATTTGAGTTATCTTTCCAGAGGCAGGGTGAGTAGGTTGGTTACAGTTTGCACTTTCCACGCTTCACATCTAGCTCCTTTGTGGCCCACAGAACAAGCCTGCGGTCTGACCAGCTTTGGCCAGAGGTTGTGCGTGTGTATGCAGAGTAGCTTTGCTCTTCACTGCCAGGCTGTCCATATGGGAGCAAACCTGTAACCTTGGCTGCTGTGCCCTGCTGCAGCTGACAGCCAAGGGTACCAGGTGGTGTTTTGGAATCCACTCTGTAGAATATGATAATTTCCAGTGCTGTGATATATTGAAAATCATCATCAGTGTTCACTGGTGAGAGCTGTCACATTGCCAACGCCATTGGAACCAGTGTCTTGTGTGTGTGTGGGGGGGGAAATGGCAAAAAAAAAATTGTTAATTTTGGCAGTATAGGAGGTTCACACTGTCTTGATCTTTACTGGAGGTAAAGCTAGCACAGAATATAGGAGGGTGAACTTTTCACTGCTTAGCACTAATTTGCGTGGATATGGGCACAAAACAAATATGAGTTTGCCAGTGTATAAAACCAAGCGGTGATTTTTTAACAAATTTGGTGTTATATGTGATGTACTTTTTATAGCCTCAATAAGATAGTATTTGTGATTTTAGAAAAGCATTTCCTCCCATGTTTCTTTGTGAGAACATAAGAAAATATGTTTCTCTTGCTTTCTATAGAGTATTTGAATATAAATGACAATAGAAACTGACCATTGAAATGAAATCCAGTTAAAGTAGCTTCTGTGTTTAATGTAAATTGTTTATATTTGTCTTACTAAAGATTTCAGAGTAGAGTAAAATAAATGATAAATTCTGAGCATTTTATGAAACACACTAACTGGAATGTGGTTTTTATTTGGTTTAAGAGCTCAGAAGCAAGATTAATGAGTTGGAACTACGTCTACAAGGACAAGAAAAAGAAATGAAAGGCCAAGTGAATAAATTTCAAGAACTCCAACTCCAACTGGAGAAAACAAAAGTGGAATTAATTGAAAAAGAGAAAGTTTTGAACAAAAATAGGGATGAACTAGTGAGAACAACAGCACAATACGACCAGGCATCAACCAAGGTATTTGACTTTTCATGAATTATTGAGAAATCTCCATCTTTTCATATGATTATCTGGAAAGGGTATTTTCTACTTAAGTATATGAAATAAATGTTAGTAATGATTTTTGTTAGTATATACTAGCACTGTTCATGGACTTGAACTAGAAAGCTGTTTTAGAGTTGGGCAGATTTGGGATTAATCCTGGTACCACACTTTCCCACTAAGTGACTCTGGGCGAGTTATTGATCTTTTGTATCTCAGGATGTGGTGGAGAATAAAGAAAATATATACGTAGCACCTGGCATGGTACGTGGCCCATAGAATAGGCACTTAAGGTTATGGAACTTTAAAAGAGTTTTAGGACATATGATTGGATTTAATTGATCTGCTTTTGGATTCAGTATATATACAGCTGGCTCTCTGTATCTGTGTTCTGCATCTGTGGATTCAACCAACGGTGGATCGAAAATATTTAGGAAAAAAACAGATGGTTGCATCTGTACTGAACGTGTACAGATGTTTTTCTTGTTATTATTCCCTAAACAATAAAGTATAACAACTATTTTCATAGCATGTACATTGTATTAGGAATTATAAGTAATATAGAGATGATTTAAATATTATAAGAGAATGTAGGTGGGTTATATGCAAATATTGCACCATTTTATATAAGGTACTTGACCATCTACAAATTTTAGTATCCCGGGGGTGGGGAGGTTCCTGGAATTAATCCTCCACAGATACTGAGGGACAACTGTACACCCACCATTGAATCTTCTTCTTAAGGCTCCAACTAAGGCCAAGCTTCGTAGCCAGTCATTTAAGTCTTTAATTTTTTTTTTTGTTGTTGTTGTTGCTTTGGCCCCAGGCTACCTCTCTATTCTTTTCTTCTCTTTTTCCTAGCATTCATTCATTCGTTCACTGACTCATTTCATTTCAGAAATATTTATTGAGTGCCTGCTGTATATCAGGCATTATAGACTCGGGGCTGGAGCAGCTATAAATATACAAAAATCGTTGCCCAATGCAGATTTGTCTTAATAGGGGAGGCAGAAAATAACAAAAATAAATAAGTAACATAAATAGTACGGTATGTGGCAACAAGTATTGTAGAGAAAAAAGAATTGTCTTCTAAGACCAACCATGAGGATTTGGTGTTTCCTGAACCTAATCTTTCTCCGGGCCCTCTGTTTTGCTGACCTTTGCCTTTTTTGCTGGGAATACCCCCTCCCCAGGTCAGACTCCTTCCATCTTTCTCATCCTCGTGAGCTCCTTTCCTCATCTCTTAACGTAATAAGAGATTTTCTCCTGGCATCCCCCTTATAACCCTTTATATTGTCATTATTTGTGTTCTGGCCCTGTGGTTCCTCACTTGGCTAATTGTCAAAATCACAGAAAACCTTTCGAAATTGATCCTGTTAGACCCACGTCTGAGGTGGGCCTGAAGAATTTACTTTCAATAAACTCTTTAGCTATTTCTGGGATTGTAGGTAAAATCCACTGCGGCAGACATATTTCTTTTATTTGCTTTCTGGGGTCAGGTTGTTTTTTTTTTTTTTGATTCCTCTTTTCCAGGGAGCTACAAATCTACCTAACTGAAAATTCAGTCTACTTTTCTCCATCTTGTCCCATAGGATAATATGACTTTGTCAAATGTGTTGCTGAAATAAAATTGTGCTGTTTCCTGATCAACCATTAGAATTGCCTATTAAATGAAATAAAGTTACTGTAACAAAAATCAATACCATGTTCTTAAGTGCACGTATGCTGTTCATAGTATATATCTTTTCCAAGTATTTAAAAACTGTGTGGGATACACGGTTTGAATTCATTTAGAAACAGAGTGTTGAGCTGGCAGCAAACCTGGAGTTCAGCCCCCATACTGCACAGATGCAAAGCTCAGGCCCGGAGAGATTAAGGGAGTGAGTGCCCAGGGTCA
>JAQIFY010005192.1:0-11216 GCA_028533085.1 Varecia variegata | reverse complement strand
CCCCCCCAGGCCATCTGCAATATCAGCTGACTTGCTTGGCACCTAAGGCTCTGCCAGGAGCTGCCAGGGCCAGCGCAGCCACCCTACCCACCTTCCCAGAGCAGGGATGTAGGACCTCTCTGTCCTGGAGCCAGAGCCCCGGTGAGAGCCTTGCAATGACCAGGAGGGCCGCCTCAGCTGCTGCTGTAGCTGGGCAGGCAGAGGTGATGCTTGGGAGGGGTCTTGCAGAGTAACAACAGCTCAGGCTGGGACTGAGCTGCAGGGCCATCCTGCTGTGCTGTCACCCTGCTGGGCCATCACATCCTCGCCCTGCCTCTGTGAACTGGGAGGATGTGGGCAAGTTGCATGCTCTACCTTAACGTGTTTGGTCACCCATTAAATAGGATAACACCCATTGTGCATGGTCACTGTGTTTTATGAGAGGATGTTTGCCCAAGGCTTGGCCACAGATACCTACTAAACCACCATCACTGTCATCACCGGTATCAAACAGATTTCTCCCCACTCCGGAGAGCAGTTACGCATTGCAAAGCACTCCAGTGGGCAGGAACTGCTCTCTCCCCTGCTAGTCCCTCTCCCGCCGTGAGTGACACACGCTTTCTTGTCCTATTGATGCTGGGCCTGGCCGTGTGACTTTTGCTGTCCGGTGGATGTCAGCAAGCAAAGGCTTGAAATGTGCCTATGGCAGGGGACGCAGACGGCAGGTCTGTGCTCCTGCCCCTCCCTGGGAACAATGTGCCCCCGCCAGCCGTGGGTCCCAGGGGGCTGAGAGACACGTGGAACTGACTTTGACCCCGTCTGCGGCCAGAGCCAAGCCCGCTGGTCCTAGAAGGGATAAACCAACTCCCAGCGGACAGCAATAAGTGATCGTTGTTTGAAGCCGTTGAGTTTGGGGAGGTTTGTCGTGCAGCGTTTTGCAGCGATAGTCCACCGAAGCGTTATCCGTGACCTCCAGAATTAGGCTGAAGTTTCTTCATACGGCCTTCAAGGGCCTCTAGGGCCTCACTGGCGACTTCTCGGTTGGCATCTCAGGCCGCTGCCTCCGCTTCACACAGAACTCAGTCCCCAGGGCGGGCCGTGCTGCGGCTCAGCTCCAGCCTCACACCGGCTGCCCTCCCGCCTGAACATTCCTGTGGCACCTGCTTGCGGCCCCCTCCTAGCGCCTCCTTCGCCTTCAGGACTCCGCTCCCTCCAGGAAGCCCTCCCTGCTGCCCAAGTCTGGGTTAGTCGTACTGGGACGTGACACACAGCACTTTGTAATTCCTTCGCCCTGTGTGTGAATGATTTGATACTCAGCTCTCTCCCCCGCTAGGGGTGAAGGCACGAAGGCTCCACGACTCCCCCAGTTCCTGGCATACAGTGTGCTCATTGCAAACGCTATTGACTGAACACACGTTCTACCCTTGCAAGCCTCAATCTGCCCACCTGTAAAGCGGGAGTGATCTCATCAGGGCTGGGCAGAGCACTGCCCCTGCCTTGCTCGGCGGCAGGGGAAGAGCTGGCAGGATGCCTTTTACTCTCCAGCCGCCTCTGCCCTCCCGTCCTGCCCCCCGCTGCTCCCTGCCTCTTCTCTAAGTGACCCAAGGGGAGCGACTGGATCATCAGCAGCAGATGAACGGAGCCCTTGTCCTGCACGGTCCCCCTGCCAGAGGTGCTGCCTGTGGTTACCTGGCTGGCACGAGGAGAAGAGAAGGGCTTCTCTGCCTGCGGGAACACCTCCAGGCCTGATCTGCATGTGCCTTGGTGAGAACAGGCAGAAGCTGGGGCAGGAGGGTGGGAAGCTGAGCTATAACTGCGTCCCTTCCACATGCCTCCTCGCCACCATAAGCTCGCAGCGTCCCCACCACCCACCCTGGAAAGAAGGGGTATCCCCATTTCTCAGAGGAAAAAGTGACTCACCCACCTTTACCCAGTGGTGGGATTCGAACCCAGGCCTGCTGGCTCCAAGGTCAGTTTGCACATGTGAATGCCCCCCCGCAGGGAGCAATGACTTGAGGGGCCTCAGTGATACAGATAGTATCAAAGAGGACAGAGGGCATTCATGACATTATTACAGTAAAAGCAGAGGTTATGCAATTCACAAGAGGCTGTCCCATTCAGAATCTCACCAGCTCCTCACAACTTTGCAGGGCATGCATGTCACCACCCCATTTTACAGATGAGAAAACTGAGGGTTAGCAAGGTAAAGTGACTTCTTCCAGGGGCTCACAGCAAATGGTGAAGCTGAGCCACCTGGATCGCTGAATTCCAGAGGTCCCATCCAGGGGCTCTGGGGCACTTTGTCCCAGGGACACTTCAGCAGACCCTTATACCTTGGGACACATACTGTCCCCATGGTGTGATCAGACCATCAGGCTCCCTGGGTTCCACCTGTAGCTGTGTGACCTTGTGCAAGCCTCTTAACCTCTCTTAGCCTCAGCATATCAATTATTTCTTGCCTAACAAACTACTTCATAATCTGTGGCTTAAGACAACAACTGTGTATTTAGCTCATGATTCTGTCATGAAAGAAGCTGGGCTTAGCTGGGTGGTTCTTCTGTTCCTGGCAGGGTCCCTCATGCCCCTGTGGTCAGCTGTGGGTTAACTGGGTGACTCTGCTTTGGGGGCTTGGCTGGCTGTCAGGCTGGGGGACAGGGCTCACAGGGCCATAAGTCACTCACCACCCAGCACACTGGCTTGGGCTAGCTCACAGGCAATGTCAGTGTTCCTGAAGAATGAGTGCTATGCACTGAATGATGTCCCCCCAAAAGATACATTGAAGTCCCAACCCCCAGTACCTCAGAATGTGACTGTATTTGGAGATAGGGACTTTAAAGAGGTGATTAAGTTAAAATGAGGTCATTAGGGTGTGTCCTGATCCAACACGACTGCTGTCCTTATAAGAAGAGGAGATTAGGACACCCGGAGGGACAGCAGGGGCACATAAGCACGGAGTGACAACCACATGAAGAGGCAGCAAGAGGACAGCCACATGCAAGCCAAGGAGAGAGGCTTCAGGAGAAACCAACACTGTGACACCCAGATCTGGGCCTTCCAGCCCTCAGGACTGTGAGAGAATCAGTTTCTGTGTTGTTGAAGTCAGTGCTACTTGGCTATGTCAGCCCCGGTAAACTAATACAACTGGGATCCTTATAAAAAAGGGAAATTTGAACACAGACACACACAGAGGGAAGATGACGAAATGACCCACAGACAAAATGCCACGTCAAGATGGTGGACCGGGGTGACACATCCACAAGCCAAGGATTGTCAACAGACCATCAGAACACAGAAAAGGCCGGGCGCGGTGGCTTTCCTATGCCTGTAATCCCAGCACTCTGTCTCTAATACTCTAATTTTAAAAAAAGCTGGGAAGAAGCAAAGAAGGAAGGACCCCCTACAGGTTTCAGAGGGGACATGGACCCGTCAGCACCTTGATTTCAGACGTGTAGCCTCCAGAACTTGAGACAATAAACCTCTGCTGTCCAAGCCGTCTGGTGATGGTACTTAGCTGCCGCGGCCTTGGGGGACTAACACGCCTCCCCAGGCGCCATCAGAGCAGGCACAGCGTCACTGCCGCTGCCTTCTGCACAGGCAGCCACGGCTCGGACCAGGTTCAGATGGTGGGGGAAGAGGCCCTACCTCCGGATGGGAGGAACTTCACAGTCGTGTTGCAAAGGGGCGGGGATGCAGGGAGAGGAAACATCATGGCCATTTTTACAAATAATCAACTCCTCAGTGATTTCGTCTGTCAAATGGGGCCGATAATGTGTGTAACCTCGTGTTCTGGTGAGGATTATAAGGCAATGTCGATAAAGCGCGTGGCACAGAGCACGTACGAAGCAAGGGCTCTGTAAAAGCAAGTGGTGATTTAGCAACATGGGTATTTTTGAAGGCAGGGTCCTTATTCGCATTTCAGCTCCTGTTTCCAGCACAGTGCCTGGTGTGTAGCAGGAGCTCGGGGAGAGTCTAATGAACTCCAACTGCTCTAATATGGAGAGGCCCTGCCCACAAGGGTCTGCCCTGTGCCACCTCATATTTGAAGGTGCCCGGTCCACAGTGAAAAAGCTGCCACTTAAGCCAACGTCCTCGTTCCCACTACAGTTGCCGTAAAGAACACACGGGCCCTCGGCCACTCCAAGTTCATTCATCCTGGGGGGCTGCAGCTTACTGTCTCCTGGTCCAGACTGAGCCAGTGACTCGCAGAGAACAGGCCGGGCCACCTCCCCCTCTGAGCCAGGCAGAGCCAGCTCGGAGACAGGTCAGCTCCTCCAGGCCCCCGGCTCCGCTCCAGCCTCCTCCCCAAATTGTCACTGGTGCCCAGGTGGGTCACAGGGCACCACCTCTTTGCAACCTCCCTTTCCTTCCCTAATTGCTTCAAACACCAAAGACTTCTGAGCAGCACAAGATCATAAGTGCAGCCCGCAAGACAGATGATCAAGCTTTTTTTTTTTTAAGAAAACTAGAAAAGGCAAGGGTGGAGGGGAGAGGAAGGACACTCACATTTGCCAACCCGAAAATGCAATTTATAAAACGAAAATCTGGTGTGAAGTTCAACTAGATGAACAATTTATAGATAACTCACAATGCTCATACCATTAAGCAAATGCACTTTAAATTGATTTCAAATTAGTGGGCTAATGATTCCCCCCAGGTCCAGTCTCTGCCAGCCCCCAGTGCAGCATTTTTAATAAGAGGTAGGTGTGTGATAACAGCCTCTTTATTCCATAATTGGAGCCATAATTGAACCTGAGGTCACAGTCAAGGGCCCTACTGATCTGCGTGGATAGGGAAAGTGCTGACGGTGGCCATGCTCGGGTCGGAGGGGCAGGTGGGCCAGGGAGACTCCGCAGCTGTGGCTGCTTTTGAGCTCATTTCCTGTATGAACTGCAGGTAGCCTTGGTGGCTAGCGGGGGAGTCAAATAACCTTGAGACAGGCAGAGCTCTCACTCCCAGTCCTGCAGATCGTACTCAGGAGCCCCCTAAAAGCACGTTCCTGGGGCCCCAGGGTGAACTCCGCACCTCTCTTGGCCCACCATGCCTGCCTGGCCCCCAGCTCTCCAGGCCAAGGGAAGCCAACCCAAGGTGCACCACAATGTGTTCTGCGCTCCCTCCTCATGCTAAGTTCTGAGTCACTTAACCCTCAGCCCAGCTGAGAGCTCCCCCGACCCCAGCTCAGACAGGCAGCGCAGAAGGTGTGCGATCCCGTTGGCATAGCCCCGACTGCTCCCGACTCATGAAGCACAGAGCGTCACTCGTCTCCACATCTGCTCTGAGGGGCCTTGAGAACCTCTGGCTCCATCTCAAGGGGACAACAGGAGCCTCATTTATTCTGCACCAGCCGTTTGGGCTGTTCTGAATCTAGAGCCTTTTTCTCCGAAGAGTATGACAAAGACAGGAGCGGGAGGAGAAGCGGGGAGAGAGAAAGAGAGACTCAGGGGAAAGGAGTGAGGAGGATGACAGAGAGAGAGACAGACACACAGAGACAGACAGAGAGAAGCAGATAGGCAGACAGAGAGAGAGATTGATTGCACAGAGGAGTAACCATGTAATGGGAAATCTCGTGACCCCAGTGTCAGAGAGGACAGCCAGCAGGATGAGGTGAACTCTGGGCACCGGGTCCTATAACAAGCGGATCGATGCTTAAGGCAGCCTGCAAAGCACTCCATGTGCCCTTGAGATCGTCCGGTTGTCTGTAATACAGTCCCAGTTGGAGCCTTAAAATGATCTAAGCACTGTGCATTAGCAGTAGATATATTGCCCCCAAATCTCATAAAATCTCAGGAAAAGGTGAGAAGGGAGAACAAAGGAGAAGGAGCTCGCTCATCCCCTGCCACGTGCCCCTCCCCACCGTGCCCGCCACCTCCGTTCTCGAAGCACAAAGCTCCCTGCAGATTTTCAGATGTCCCTTGTGTGTCTGGGGCTCCAGGACCCCTCATGGCACTGGGCTGAAGTCCATGCCCCTGGCTGTCCCCAGCTGGATTCTTCTCTCAGGCATGTTCCAGCCGGAGCGTGGAGGAAGAAGAGGTCTTTCATTCCAAACGCTGCACCATTCATAACATCTGTACCATCCGTAATTCGTTCAGATTCCATTACAGGAGTCAGTCGCAGTGATAGCCAAAGAGAAAAAAGGTGTGAAAGAAGAATGGCTCCGGTTTCTAGGCAGAGATTAGTAGGGAATAGTCATCTAATCGATATTGATCAATAGAGTGCCCTAGAAAACTCCAAAGCCACAATTCTTTAAACAGAAACTACCCCTACAACACCTCCGTTGATCAAGAGAACACAGAAAAGGGACAGGCGCAGTGGCTCACACCTGTAATCCTAGCACTCTGGGAGGCTGAGGCAGGAGGATCAGTTGAGGTCAGGAGTTTGAGACCAGCCTGAGCAAGAGTGAGACTCCCTCTCTACCAAAAATAGAAAAATTAGCTGGGCGTGGTGGCTTGTGCCTGTGGTCCCAGCTACTCGGGAGGCTGAGGCAGGAGGATCGCTTGAGCCCAGGAGTTTGAGAGTGCTGTGAGCACACTGCACTCCAGCCTGGGTGACAGAGTGAGACCCTGTTGAGAGAGAGAGAGAGAGAGATATTGAGAGAGAGAGAGAACACAGAAAATACCAAAGCAGGAAGAAGAAATTTTTTTTCAAGAAATGGAGGTAAATTGATACAACCACTTTGGAAACATATGCGTACACTAGCAGTTCTACACCTGGGTAAATATCCAACATAAATGAGTGCTTTGTCCATCAAAAAGACATACAGAAGAATGTTCACAGCTTTATTTGTAATAGCCTCAATCTGGAAACAACCCAAATATCTATCAACAGTAGAATCCATAAATAAACTGTGACTTGTTCACACAGAGTATTACAGAGCAGTGAAGAATGAACTACTGATATGCGACTACACAGGTGAGTCTGAAAACATAATGTTGAATGAAAGAAGTGGACCCAGAAGAGTGCATACTGAATAGTCCCTTTATATGCAGTTTGAGGATAAGAAAGACTAATCTATGGTGACAGATGTCAGAAAAGTGGTGGCTTTTTGTGGAAGGAGCTGCCTGTCAGGTGGCATGCTGGAGCTGTGGGGCATGCTGCAAATGTTACGTTTTTCATCTGAGTTGTGGTCACACACACACACACACAAATTCTTTAGGCTGTGTACTTCAGATTTGTGTACTTTATATGTTATACCTCAAAAATTTTAATAAGTATTTTTAAATGGTCACCCCATAACTCCAAAATTTCAATTGCCATATGTCACTTACTTCTTGAGGGCCACAAGATTCACAGGGCTTGTTCCTTATTTCCCGTCTTGAGGGACAGGGAGCCGTATCTGCCCATTGTGCAAATGGGCTTCTCAGGCAGAGGCAGCACTACAGACCATAGCGCCTAAGGCTGGACAGGCAGCTGTCACGCAAAGTGGAGAACTGAGATCTGTGGCCCCACTCCCTTTTCTCATGCCATTACTGATGTGGCTCACAATGCCTGAGGCTGGACATACCCTGGGGAGCTGCCCAAGGGCTCAGCTTCCCATAGCCTTGCCACCCTGTCTCTAGAGCAGAGCTGAATGGCTGCAGCAGCTCCTGGGTGAGCTCCAGAGATGCCAAATGAGAATGGAATGATAGTCCAGCTGTGCGATCTCCAGTAGCCATCATCATAGTGTGACCCAACAATGGCAGGACATGGTGACCACACTCTGCCAGGCAGCTCCTGGAGTGTGTGTGTGTGTGTGTGTGTGTGTGTGTGTGTGTGTTGGTGGGGGTGGGGGGTGTCCAGAATTTCAGACAGAGGTATCCTCCTCCCAAAGCCCAGACACCTGGCTGAGTCTGTTGTTTCAGCACCAGGGACAGCAACTCATGCATTAAATGGATATGGAAATAGACTGGGTTGGCAAAACCTATTTGAGGAGAGCAATCTTCCCACGGTTTGCCATTTACACACAACGCTACTGCTTCCAGCTTTGTATAACAAATTAAATTTCTGACAGCATTAAAAGTGTATGTGTGATGAGAAGATTGGTTTGGAAAACACCCTTCCACTGCCTCCTCCTTCCTCCAATCCAGGTATTTCCCAGGGGACCCTAACTTCAGGGAATGCCCAGGTAAGTGGGGTTTCTCACAGCTGGAACTGTCGGGGAGCACATGAACAGAAGGACAGAGCCCCCGGGGCGCACCTTATTTTCCGAAATTTAGACACAGAATGCTTTCCTCTCCAAGAGCGCAAAGAAAAGCTATTTTTTAAATCTTTCCTTAAAATATGTGAATTAACTCACATATGAATGAATTCCACTAATATTTATTAAAAGCCTTCTGTGCGCCAGGCACTGGAAATTCAGTGATAAACCAAGTACATCCCCTGCCCTCATGGCGTTTACATTCTAGTGGGAGGGAAAACAATAAACAATGAACATGTCAATAGCTAGGATGATTTTAGTTTGCTCTAAGTGATATGAAAAAAATAAGCAGGGTAGGCAGGGCACAGTGGCTCACGCCTGTAATCCTAGCACTCTGGGAGGCCGAGGCGGGTGGATCGTTTGAGTTCAGGAGTTCCAGACCAGCCTGAGCAAGAGCACAACCCTGTCTCTACTAAAAATAGAAAGAAATTATATGGACAACTAAAAACATATATATAAAAAATTAGCCAGGCATGGTGGCTTGTGCCTGTGGTCCCAGCTACTGGGGAGGCTGAGGCAGGAGGATCACTTGAGCCCAGGAGTTTGAGGTTGCTGTGAGCTAGGCTGATGCCATGGCACTCTAGCCCGGGCAACAGAGTGAGACTCTGTCTCAACAAAAAAATAAAAAATAAATAAGCAGGGTAATGGGCTGTGCAGTGACCGAGTGAGGACCACCTTGGCCAGGGTGGGCAGGGAAGGCCTCTCCGGGGAGGCGATGTTGGAGTTGACTTGAGCAATGAGAAGGCACCAGGCTTGTGAAGATCTAGCAGAAATGCAGCCCAAGAAAAGGGTGCATCCACGGGACAGGTGTCCAGGTGCAAACAAACGTGGCATGTTCAGAGGGCGGGAGGAGCCAGTGTGCACGGAGCATAGTGACCGAGGGGAAGTCCCGGGGGAAATAAGGCCGGAGAGGGGAGGGGACCTGATCACATAGGCCATGCAGGTCACAGACGGAGTTTGGGTCTTAAGCATGGGGATGATGTGACCTGACTTATGTCTAAAACAACCCGCTTTGTAAGCTGCCGTGATGGTTAATTTTATGTGTCAACTTGATGGGGCCACGGGGTGCCCAGACGTTTGATCAAACATTACCCTGCGTGTGCCGGTGAGGGTGCTTCCGGATGAATCAGCAGACCGAGCAAAGCAGATCGCTTTCCCGAATGTGGGTGGACCCCAACCAGCCAGTCGGAGAACGGAGTAGAATGAAAAGGCTGACCCTCCTGCAAGGAGGAGGAAATGCCTCCTGCCTGACTGCCTTCCCGCTGGGACATCAGTTCTTTCTTGCCTTTGGACTTGAACTGAAACATTGCCTCCTCCCAGGTCTCGAGTCTGCCGGCCTTCAGATTTGAACTGGAACTGCACTGACAGCTCTCCTGCCCCTCCAGCTTGCTGCCTGCGGATCTCACGACCTGTCGGCCTCCTTCATCACACGAGTGGGCTCCTTATAATAAATCTCTTTATACACAGAAATAGGAGAGATGTGCGTATATGCATCTATCTCCTGTTGGCTCTGCTTCTCTGGAGAACCCTGCCTGATGCAACTGCCACGTGCAGAAGGGGCTGGGGAGGTGGGCGGGCAGAGAAGCTGGGGGACCAAGCCAGGCCGATGGCGATGAGAACCTCTCCTCACCTCCCACCAGTGCCATTTTACCTCCAAAATTAAGGCTGCACTTCTCTGAGCCAACCGAGCTCCGTTCCTCCAGTCCCTCTCGTGGCCAGGCCACACGTTTGTGGGATGTAATGAGAGAACATGCACAGGGTCACATGTTATGGTTTAGCTATTTATTGCTGAAAGAATGAGTTAATGGCAGCTTCAGAGCTACGTGGCCCATCTAGAAATAGAATCTATCGCCACTTTTGTGCCAGTTCTTCTCAGACTCTTTCAATTCATGGGCTGCCACTTGGGGAGGGGAGGCACAAAGGCACTTGATCCACTGCTCAGGACTCATCATGTGAGAAAACACAAAGCTCACCACGGCCAGTGGGAAGGATTGGCTCCAGCTGATGGATGCCCACGGGGGAGACCACACACGGTCAGTTACGCAGTGAGCCAAAGCATCGACACACATGGCATTTAAAACATTAATACAACAGGGCTGTCACCTCCCAGACCAGCCAGAGGACCAAAGAGACCACAGATGCACAGTGGACAGGCTCATGCTCTACCCACTGGACTCACCAGCCACAGGTGCCTTGGGGATCTGCACCCAGTGTGACCACCAGGAAGGAAACAAACTGGACAATGGAGGGGACAAAGGCCACTTGGCCTCGCACCAGGGCCCCTGTGCCTGGTTCCATCTCACTCACTAATTCATTCGAGGATGACAAAGCCCTTCCTCTCCCTGGGCCTCATTATACTCAACTGCAAAACAAGGGGCTTATTGGAGCTCCACAATCCTCCAGCCCTAGCAGTCTGCAGGTCTGTAGGTGGCCCTAGGACCTGCATCTCCCACGTTGCTTTTGCTTCCATGCCTGAGTGTCTCCTCTGGTCCTCCTCAAACCCCCAATAAGTGTGGAAAGCCTGTATCCTTGTACCCATTTTTCAGGATGGGAACACTGAGACCTCAAGGTCCTATGGGACTAGTCACATTTACAAACCGCTTGAGGTGGAGGAGGCCTAGATCCCATCACAACTCACCCAGGTGGGAGCTGCCAATGGTACACTCTGCAAGGCCTTCCTCACCTCACTCCCCAAACATCCCCTTCCCCACCTTCCCACCCCTTCCAGCCCCTGCTGGGCCTCGGCTGTCCCACAAGCTCTCCGGCCCTTGCCAGGAGGTGCGCCAGGGCTGTGAAGACATGGGTGCTCCATACAGACTCTCCGTACGGTTTGCTATTTCGGTTGCAAGGCCACTGTCAAGCTTCGTCATGCAGCCCCTTCCACTGGGCTTATAATTGGAATCTGTCAGCTCATTACCAGGAGGAAGGGAGGAGGACACTCTGGGCTTTATCCACCAGGCCTGATTTAGTAGATGTTCCCTTTGCAGCCCCTGCGTCCTGCCTGCGTGCTCCTGTTTGTTATGGAAATTGCTGTTCCCCAGATGGACGTATAAATCTGCAAGAGCCT
>JAQIFY010005191.1:0-11217 GCA_028533085.1 Varecia variegata | reverse complement strand
AAAAAAAAAAAAGATTTTCCAAATAAACAACCCTTGGACAAAGATAAGACTATCAGTGTTTCCTTCTCAATCAAGCATAAAGTATGCTTCAAGGTAGACACCACCGAGTTGAGAGAGTGGCATGAGAGTAAGGAAGTAAAGTACACAGGTAGGCTTGAAAATTATACCCAAGAAAAAAATTTGGCCATGGTTACTGTCACATAGAAATAACTAAATCAGAATCTACCAAGATTTTGAGGAATTCTAATTGTCAAAGCCCCTAGGAATCCATGAACTGTCTTCCAACCTATAAATTTGCACCAGCAGGAAGCAGGTTCTACAAGGCATGTAGGACCCAAAGATGGCTCACTCCTCAGTACTTGTGGAGGATAAGAGACCAGGACAAATCTCCTAGGCCTGGAAGCAGTGGCAAGAGACAACAATGGGCAATAGAGTTTTTACCAGACAGCAGGATTATAGTCTAATCTAGGAATATCCTCTTACTGACAGTTAAGAGGTGTTAATGATGTCTACCTAGCAGGAGTTAACTGTTGCTGTAGAGTCACTGTTTTTCATTTTCTTTTCCTACTGAGAGTGTTTATTGTAGTTCTCCTGTCCCTATTCCTCTATTGTATATTGGGAGAAAGACAGAAAGAAGGGGAGGGAGGAGAATGTGTGGCAAGTAGAAACTAATTTGTCTGTTAAATTATAGGAGCCATTTGGACCTGGGGAAGAAGGTTGCATTTCACCAGGACATTTTGAACTTTGATCTGGATGAAGTTTCTTGATGGAACTTTGGATGATCTCTCCTGGGGAGGGCTTGACTATGTCCTATGTGTGAGGAAAAGATGGCCAGAAGTGTAGACTATATGAAACAATGTTAGTAGCTCCCTTCAAAATTGCGTGTCTCCTTCCGTAAGTGTAGAAGCCAGCAAATACTTTCCCCAGTCGTACATTTTACTTTTTGGCCAGGCTTTTGAAAAAGCAGGTGTGCTTTCTTTACTGGCTATTTCACCTTCTATCAACTTGATATCTGAAGCATGACAACCTTGTAAGTCTTATATGAAGATGGCAGAACAATTAAATGGAAGGAATCTGTGTCGCTGAATTACTATTTGTGGAAAAGTTTCCAGTCAATCATGAACACTTTTTGGTCTCTAGAGGAAGAAATAAATTTTAATGTATTTGAGCTGTTTTAGCTATTTTTATTTTTGTTTGTTACAGTAAGCTGACATCACTTAAAAACTGGGCATGATTTTTTGTTTAGTGTTAATTGTAGTACAATAGAAAAATATGTAAGAAAAAATATTACAGATAAAAAGTACTTTGGTGATATTAAGTCATGAGATGCCAACTAAGGAGAATTCTCTAGTGGCGTGTTGTGGGATCCTGTCCTGTCAACTTGTATGACATGTTTTGCAGTTTCTATTGCAATTGTTTTGCTGAAAAACTATAAAGAAATCATATTTGCACAGTCTATCAACAATTGAAAGTAAGTGACTACAATTTTATTTTCAGTTGAGAAGTCAATACACTTAATTATTTTTTCTTTTTCTTTTTTTGTTTTAGAGACAGGATCTAGTTCTGTCACCCAGTGGCACAGTCATAGCTTACTGCGATTTCCTAGGCTCAGGCAAACCTCCCGCCTTAGCCTCCCAAGTAGCTGGGATTACAGGCATGCGCCACCGCACTCAGCTCATATACTTAAATCAAACATAGGAAAAAGAAAAGGAAATTGCTGTCTTTATGTTTAACAAAATGAGTAAGTACAGGGTGAGGAAGACTTGGCTCAACAGCAGTTCATATAAAATATCCTGAGTTTTTTCATTGACCACAAATTCAATGCAAATAAAAAATATGAAAAAATTGCTAAGAAAAAAACATACAATATCCCTTGATATTTTTGATTAAGTAAAAATTGAGGAACTAATAGACACATTTTAATAACAGTTGGTTCAATTACACCTGAGTAGTTAATTCTAGATCCTGTATTTTAAAAAGAAACATTTTCATGTGAATGGGATTGTGGCCAAGTTATGGAAGTTTCTCTAGTCTTGTCAGTTTAGACTTATTGGAGGAAATTGAGGATATATATCCTAGAGAAATGATAAAGAAGTACTTAATATTTTCATTCCAAGGTTTAAAAATACCACATGAAGTTGTATCCACTGTGGCTTAAGGAGACTTTTTTTTTAACTTCTTTTTCTGGTCTCTCTTTCAAAGAGAATTGTTTCATGAAGTATTGAGAAATCAGTCATGAAAGACATACAAATAGAAATCAAATAGCCCTGTGCCAGAATAGTCATTTCTTTTTGAATGATCTACAAAGTTGTGGTTCCCAAACATTTCCATATCATGGCACAAAAAGCAATAACATTTGTGTTGCACAGTGTGATGAACTAGCATAGATCACTTAAGGTGGGAGGCAACTGACTGGAGCTCAACCCAACCCACTCCCTGTTGGTGGGGGAAACGCTATCTCCACTTTCCTCTAACCTGTTCAGAGGGCACCAAAGTGCTGTGGCACATGAGTTGGAAGAACTTTGCTCAAAAGTCACATCCAAGTGTAAGATTGCATGATTCTACATAAGAGAATGGAAAGCTTTGAGATAGCCTGTTGTTTTCCCAGCAATAAATGGCTTCCATGTTAGAAACTGACAAGAAATAGAACACATGTAGGTTAAGCATTTTTTCATGCTTCTGGTTCTTATATCACTGCCACTGTACTCTGACCCTCCAATTTGGTACTGGGAAAACTATTCTGTATTTTGATCATTCTGGGAACTCATCTCTAAAATCAGACTACTACTTCATAATAAGTCAATTACTTTTTAAAATGTGTATAAAGAAGGGAGGAGAAACAAATCAGAGTATTTGGTCTGCAGCAAAGAAATTAGGGCTTCTGTAAATGAAAACATGTTGAACACAATGTTAGAATAACAAATGATAATGTTCTTTCCAGAGGGAGCAAACAGAGCTGCAAGATCTTGGACTCTATGTTTACCTTCCCATGTCAGTTCTGAATTTTTAGCTGTTTAGATATAAGTTTTATTTTGGCTGGAAGGATTATAACTATTTATGCCATAATGAAGATATCGAGGGGATGAACAATTTATGACTACCTATCAAGAGGAATTATTTTAACTGTTTAACTATGAGCTCATTTTTAATCCACTAACAAAATCTTCCTTGCTGGAGGACCATTTGTCTTTTCCAAAAACATGGCTTCTTAGATCTCAACTCTTGTGAAATCTTTTAAGGTGAGGAAGAAGGATGAAGGATCTTATCAGAAAGAGAAAATAGCCCTCCCACATCCAATGCACTTTTGTTCTGAATTTTCACTATTTTGAACTTTGTATCATTTTATAAAAATAATGCAAATCAGCAAGTATTTGCTAACAATATTACGGTTGTTTTTTATTTTCCTTTTTATTTTTTATGATGTCTATTGAATTAATATTCATTTATTCATTGATTCTTCAAAAATTTATTCAGAACTTATTCTGGGGCCCAGCATGGCACAAGATGTTGGGAAGGATAGATGAAAAAGAAATAATTCTTGACCTGAGAGAATTCATGGTCTGGGGAGAAGACAGATATACCTGTTGGTGTTTCCATAGTAAATACTCTGTTTCTATGTATTCAGGATCACACACAGTGGGAGAGGGGACCCAATTAGGTGGGGAGATAATTCTGAGCAACAATCTCTCAATGATGTTGAACACTGAGCTGAGTCTTGAACTCACTTTGTGCTAAATTTTATTTAATGTAACCTATTAGACTAGTCTCAGATTATTTTCAGATATCAGGACAAATCTGACCCCTGCCCTATGTGTCACTCTTCATCATTTCCCTGCTCTTCCAAACAGGAGTTGTCAATTGTTCCTTATCTTCTTCTGGAGCTCTGTTCATTCTTACACTCTTTCACATTAACACTTCTGTTTCAAGATGCCTATCTTGTGTGCCTTAATTTTTATACCTTTGCATTTGTTTTGGTCTTTGGCTCTAAGTCCTGTCTCCAAATGGGGCTCTAAACTCTGCCTTTGTCTTGTCAGTCTGTCTTCCAGGGATTGGAAAACTACTAATTTGATGTCAAGACACTCTTCTAAGTGATCTCTAGTATCTGTAGTGCCTGCCATAATACCCTGTGAATTTTAGGTGCTTAATTAATTTTTTTAAATCAATGAAGTATAAATAAATACTTCTTACAAAGCCTTATGGCTGCTCCTGTGCTTTTGGAAATGGAATATCTGTCATCCAAAGCAAGTTATTTTTCATCCCCTGGAGATAGAGGTAAACCTGCTATTTTTGATGAATTTTTGGAAAATTTTTACAAAATTATAAAATAGAAGAAGACATTAAAAAGCTATTAGACACACTAACAAACAGTGAAAAAGAAATGGCAGGAAAAAGTGATGCGCCTCAAGCTTCTGCACCAGAGCTTGATTTGTTTGAAGGGCCAAATCTGAAGCCAGATAATCAGGAGATAGAAAAGAATTCCCTGGTTTCTGCGAGCAACCAGGATGGAGCAAGTGAGTTGAGAACAGAGAAGACACTAAGGAAAAGTTGCCACCATGCTAGGCAAAAAGTAATTCTGCACCATAAAAAGGAGAAAAGATTTCTCAAAATGTTGGATGAAGCAATGGAGAAAGTGAAAAGCTGTGAAGAAATTGTCTCAAAAATGCTGCAGTCTCTGAAATAGCTGCTGCTTTCAAAAGATCACCAATAGTTATCTCAGTAATTGTTGTCGCAGTGACTATCCATGCATTACTGATATGTTTACTTTTCCTTGAAATATTGAAATGTTTGGAATGTATTTTAACACCTTATACAGTGAGCCCTGTGCTTACTTGTCACTAGCACAGTTAGAAACCAGAGAGCAACATCTAAGTTTTTAAGAAATGCCTTTTTCATAGAAAGTTTAAATTTGATGTCTGAGGAATCCAATGGAAATACATTGTTGATATAATAAATTAAGATGTCTGGAAATTAAAATACTTCTTGCATTCTGCGAATAAAATCTGTTTTTAATATAAAAACACAAGAAAACAAAAACAAAAAACCCACAAAGCCTTGTGGCTACTCCTGGTATTTGATAATCATTCTCCCTAATGCTAAATTCTAACCTGAGTTGTATCTGTTCCATACGCCTTGTTGCTGTTCTCCATATGCTTTATTTTGGTGCTCATTAATATATTATGGTGATCTTCTATTAATGAAGTTTATTTGCTAGGAATATGAACATCTATTCCTATACTCTTTGGATGTCTTATTTTCCAATTGTTCCTAGCCTCATTTCTGTACCTAAGTTTTTTTTTTTTTTTTTTAGTTTTTGGTAATTTAGGGGGTATACTTTAATCTTAGGAAAGTTTCAATAATAGTCCAAAGAATTCCTATATACCTTTAATCAGATCCACCATTTATTTATGGTTTGTCCTATTTACTTTATGATTCCTCTTCCTCCTCCTTCTCTCTCCTCTCATTCTATTATATTGCTTAAATCTATTTGAGACTAGGTTGCAGACCTCATACTTGTGACTCCAAAATACTTCAGTGTATATTTCCCAAACATCTAGAACATTCTCTCATACAACCACAGCACAATTATTAAAATCAGGAAATTTAACATTGATGCTGTCCTATTATCTAATCCATAGTCCATAATCAAATATTATAAATTGCCCTAATAATGTCTATGTTCAAAATTTGTCATTTCTCCTAATAATGCCTGTTACAATGGTATTTTTATATAGGTCCAGAATCCAATCCAGTATCATGCATTGTCTTTAATGATTTTCCATTAATGTCCTTTAATATAGAATAGTCCTGTCCATCTTTCTTTCATGACTTTGACAATTTTGAAATATACAGGCTACTTTGTAGAATTATCTCAGTTTGAGTTTGTCAAGTGTTTTCTCATGATTAGATTCAGATTATACATCCATGCAGGAATAACACAGAAATGACACTGCATTCTTCTCATTGCATCCTATCAGAGTGGCTTGATGTTGATTTGCCTGTAGACTAAATATGGTGACTGTGTTGCTCAAAATTTTCCTGTTTCTACTGATTTATTTTTGTCTGATTGATCTATCAGTTACTGGAGGGGGAATATTAAATCTTGCATTTTGATAGAAGATTTATCAGTTTCTATTTGTAGTTGTGTCAGTTTTTGCTTTATGTATAGTCAATTCTTATTATTGTTTGCAGTTCTGTTCTATAAAGTTGCTGTGAATACTAAAGTAGTGCACATTGAACCACTACTTCAAGGGCAAATACAGGTTAGGTTCCTATGAGCCTCTGGTCACAACACTTCCATCAACTGACCAAAACATAATCTTGTGTTATGTATGTTTCTGATTCAAGACATTTAATTTAATGTATATTGTTGACTCATTAACATTAAATTCATTGCCAATAGCACTATAACTCATGCTTCTATGAAGCTTATCTAATACATGTATTTTCTCTGTAAGGTAAAACATACCCTTCTAGTGCTTATGAACACTAAACAGAATTTCAGGATTACTCTTGGGGGCCATTTTAAACAGTGAAATCACTGAAAAAAAGGCACTACAATATAAAAGACATAGCACTAAATAGACCATGAGAAGGACACCTGTTTGCAATATGAGAGTTGAAACCAGAAAGCAGAATATTGTCTTCCTCCTTCAATCTCTGCTGGAACTGTGCATTTTGGGCAACTAAAATGTTTAGCTATTCTCTACATGTCTGCAAATGGCCACAAGAGTGCTATGAGTATTGCTTTTGGGGTTACAAATGACTTTTAGTGAGTGGGATAATTTGTAGATTTTGAAACCGTAAATGATGAGAATTGACTGTATTTGAAACTGTTATTAGGTGCAATAAATTTAGAATTATTGTGTCATCCCAGTGAATTTAACCTCTTATAAATAAGAGATGACTTTCTTATCCCCAGTAGTGTTATTTGCCATAAAGTTTATTATATTTTATATTAATTCTTCTATATCAGCTTTCTTTTGATCAGCACATGCCAATGTTCTTTATATTCAACTTCCCTATGTTCTTATTTTTTTTTTTTTTTACTGTGGTAAAAGCACAAAACATAAAACTTACCTATTTTAAGTGTACAGTACAAAAATATAGAATACTTCATGAATTTGCATGTTATCCTTATGCAGGGATCATCATAATCTTCTCTTATCATTCTCCTTTAACTATATGTGTTGCCCAAGTGAGCACTATACTTATGTTTTAACTGTGCCTTTTATAAACAGCTTTAGGTAGATTAAAAAAAAATAGCAATATGAAAAAAATCCATCAAAACCCTCAGTTATTTAACTGAAAAATTTTCCCTATAGAGTTGCTATCATTATTAATTTTTTGAATTCATTTCTATCCCCTTATTGTGTGCTTTCTGTTTTTCTCACTTTTACTGTATTTATTTTTTCACTTTTTATATTTATTTATATTGATGAAACATTTTTTGTGTTCTCTTTATTCTGTTTTTTCTTCTGTGGAAATTATTTTAGCTGTTGACTCAATTTATCTAATATTTATACCACTAATCAGATTTCTATTTTATTTTGGGTCAATTTACAGATGCTACCCATTTCTCCTTTTTTTTGCAATGGTTATTCTAGATATTTTAGTATGTATATTTTATTTAGGGGAGATAGTATGGGATCAGGCACCAACATCTGAACATTACCCATATTAGAAATGTTAGCCCCTACTTTATTATTTTTGGAGAAGAGGCTAATGATTACTTTTCTGTTTGGGGTAATACTGAGTTGTCCTCTTCTCCACCATAGAAGTGAGTAGTGGTTGACTGGTGCACTTATTCTGCATGCTGACCTTGAAGAAATCCCCTTGTTTATAGCTGGTCTTCCATTGTTCTTGGAGACTTGGAGCTCAGAGATTTTCTAGGCTCCGATGGGCAAAATGACTCCCTCCTCCTTTGTGGTTCCTTCGAGCCGCATTCTGGATTACAACTTCCTCCAACCTGGGTCATCTGTCAATATACTTCTATCTCCTGATTTCTCTGTTTTCTTTTCTTCACTATAATATCTTGATTCCTTTTTTGTAATTATTATTAGGTCATTAAATATGAAATGTCTGTTTTCAAATAAAAAGTATAGTTTATCATATCTCAAACAAGAAGCAGTACAATTAATCAAAGTATGAACCTAAACTATCGACACAGTTTTAGCATCTTACAGTAACTTGTTTATGCCAACAGCGAAGAACCCTGGAGAGTGAGTGGTGATGAAATTGAGAAAGGTGTTTTCCACAGCTTGTTGAGAATTGAGTATTTTTCCTTGCAAGAAGTGATCCAAAGCCAGGAAGAAGTGGTAGCTGTTGGTGCAAGGTCTGGTGAGTATGGGGGATGACAGAGAGTTTCCCAGTCCAGCTTCTGCCTTTTGAGCAGTGTTGTTTGTGTGACACGTGGTCCAGTGTTGTCTTGCAAGAGGATTGGCCTGACTCTATTGACCAGCCATGGCTGCTTAATTGTAAGCATTCTCATGATTTTGTCCATTTGGGTGCAGTAGACACCCACTGTAATCAATTGACCAGGTTTCATGAAGCTGTAGTGGATAATACCAGCGCTGCAGCACCAAACAGACACCACTAGCTTTTTTTGATGAATATTCGGTTTCGGATTGTATTTCGGCATTTCATCCTTATCCAACCATTGTGTCGAATGCTTGCGATTGTCAAAAAGAATCCATTTTTCATCACATGTAACAATATGGTGCAGAAATGGTTCACCTTCATGTTGTGACAGCCAAGAAAGCCAAGCTTCAAGACTATTTGTCTTCTGATGCTCATTTAATTCCTGCGGAATTCATCTATCCAGCTTCTTTACCTTGCCCATTTGTTTCAAATGGTCTGGTATTGTTGGAATAGTAACGTCAAAACTTGCTGCTAATTCACACGAAGGTTGAGATGGATTCGCTTCCACTACAGCTTTCAGCTCATCATTATTCACCTTGGGCTCAGGTCACCCATATGGCTCATTTTCAAGATTAAAATCACCAGAATGGAACTTCTCAAACCATTGATGTACAGTGAGTTCATTAGCCATATCCTTCCCAAACACTTTGTTGATATTTCAAGCTGTCTGTGCTGCATTGGTTCCACGATGGAACTCATATTCGAAAATAACATGAATTTTTGACTTATCCATGGTTTCACAAAAATTGCTTTAAAAAAATTTTTGAAAGATAATCACAAGCCAAAATGTGCATTTGAAAGAATGAGGATGTACTTTCACACTAAAAAAAAAAAAAAAAAGTGTCAATGTGAAATGTCGGAAAAATCAACTGTCAAACTTAGTACTTAATGAAAGCAGACATTCCATACTTAATAACCTAATAATTCTATTTTAGCTGAACTAAGTACATTGCCTTAGTCTTTAATCCTAGAAGCTATTAATTGAAAATAAACTTTGTTATTTTTATCTGATCAAAAAAGTAATAAGGGTTATTTCAGAACTTGGACTATAGCGAAATTATTCTTAAAAATCCCACTACAATCTTGTAACCTAGAGATAACCACTATAAACATTTGTGTATTTCTCTTGTATCCCTCTGATGTATATTTCAAGGTGTCTGGAGTGAGCCAGAGCTAAGATTTTGAGACTAGGTTGACCATTTGTACTGATTTGTTTAAAATGTTAGCTTCACCAATAACTAGGTGTGGGGTCTTGGGCAAGTTTCTTAATCATTCTGGCCTCTGCTATCTCTCCTGTACAATGGAAATAATAATACCTCATTGGCTTATTGTGAGAAATAAATGAATTCACACAGGTAAATGCTTAGAAGAGTGTCAGGCACAAAGTAAAGGCTGTATAAATGTTAATCACTTTTTATTACTTCTACCTTGTGATTGAAAGTGGGAGCTACTCTCTCTACGTGGATCTTGCCTGACTGGTCGTAGTGGTTGGCTTAGGCATGGGCCCTGGAACTCAGTGGGAACCACACCTTTGGTTGCTGACTTGGGAGGATGAAACTGATGAGAAGTGAAGGGAGAGTTTTTGTGGTGCTTAAAACCTTGCTCCTATTATTCTTGATACTTTTTTCACCTTTTGTGCTTCTGTACCTTATGTTCTTTTTATAGCTGTATTAGGTGAGCCACACCCTCCCTTTGCCTATTCTACTTCAATTTAGAGTATTTTCAAATAGTCAAACCAAAGAGTCTTAAGGAATACATTTATTTTCCTGGATATTAATGTAACAGGGACACACATTTATTAAATAAAATTTCTACCACAAACTAAGCACTTTACACACATATGCCCATTGAATCTTTGCCACAGCCCCTGTATAGTAGGTATTATACTCTCCATTTAATATCTGAGGGTGCTGTGACATGGAGAGGTTAAGGAACTTTATTCTAAGCCAGGCGGTCTGGCTCCAGAATCTATGATTTCAATTGCTGTGCCATGTTGACATGCCCCAGTCGCTTAGACTGTACACCAGTTTGCAATGTGCAAAGAGACTGCAGATTCCTTTGACAGGATTTATACCCTGAAGAATCTTATGAACCAACACCAGCCATTACCATGTCTCTCTCTCCCTCTTTCACACCCACTGAATAGAGGTGAATAACTAAATTCATGTAATCCGGTAAAATTATTCTTATTTAATATTTTAATTAGTGACTTTATTTTCTTCCCTTGCTGAACTCCTCCTCCAAGGGAGCTTTCCCCATGTGAGACTTTGTCTCAGGAGTGAGTCCAGAAAAAAAATCTCTGTATGGGTTTTCCTTTTCTGCCTGTGTGGGTAACGGTAGGGGCAGCTCTACCGCACACCAGTGTTGTGTTGTGATTTCAAAGCTGATTGGCGACTTCTCTGACCCAGGTTTTACTTTTCCTCTACTTCCCTGAGGTAATAAGCTTCCTGCCCTAGGGGACGTGATTTATGAGGAAAAATATGATATTTTGTAAAATATTATCATCCTAAATTTAATATGGTCATTTTAGTTTTTTGGGAGGTATACTTTTGTCTGAAGTGTTTTGTTCAACCTTTGAGTTTCTCTGTCAGTTTGAGTCAGTAATTTTCTTATAAGAAACATATAACTGTATTTTGTTTAAAAGTCATGTTTTCTCTGGTCTTTATCTCTTGGGTAGTTTTACATTTGTGGGTCTTTCTTGTGCTGAAGTGTGTGTAACTCTGCTTTGAGTAGTTCTTGGAGAGCTGGTCTTGTCTTGGTGAATTCTCTGAGTTTTTGTTTATCTGAGAATGTCTTAAT
>JAQIFY010005190.1:0-11217 GCA_028533085.1 Varecia variegata | reverse complement strand
GCCCCACCCCCAGATGCCCCTTGGCTTGGACACCTAGTCCCAGAGGGAGGGCGAGACACTGTCCCAGGCCAAGTAAGAGATGCCAGCCAAGGGCTCCCAGCCTCAGCATCTGCTCCGAGCTTGCCGGGGCTGGGGGAAGGTATTTACGAGGGTCTGCGCTCTAAAACGATTGTGGCACATTCCTCACTGCCCTTGTATCCCCATATAACATCAAACTAAACATGAGATAAATTAAGAATAAGGCACAACAAAAGAGTTCTGATTTTCCCATGATGATCACTGCAATATCCCGCAGTAAGTCACTTTGACAGTTTTTCCCCTGCCTGCCTTGCTGGGGTTCCTGTAAGTGCTTGCAGCGCGGGGTGTGGTGGGGGGCCCTGGGGGCTCCTGCGGCCTCCCTGGAGAACCTGCCAGTCACAGGCTCTGCCCAGCATGGCGACCCCCTGCTCCTGTGTGCCAGCGGCTTCCTGGGCCTCCCGCACTTTCAGTCAGCGACTGGCTCGGCAGCAGAAAAAGAAAACAGGCAGGTCTCTGGTCCCAGAGGGCCAGTCTGGGCAGGCGAGGCTGTTCCCGGATGAGCTCGTTAGCAGAGAAATCTAATTACTGCCTTCCCGCCAGGCTGAGGGTTCTGTGTTTCCACAGAGCCTCCCTCCTGAGCACCCCGAGTCCTGCGTGAGGAGGGCTGCGGGTCTCAAGGTGAAGGAGTGGGGAATGGAAAACCTCAGGCCGGCCCCAGAGTCCAGAGTGGTCCCCAGGACGAGACGCCCGGGGCTGCACCCTCTTTGCTTCTTCCCACCCGGCTTCAGGCCCCCGGGGGGGGGGGGGACGCTCCTCAGGCTCGGCCTCTGGAACGGGCCGCGAGGAACGGCAGAGCCCACGGTCGTTCATTCGGCACCTGCTGAGGCCTAGCCTGTGCCCGGAGAGCTAAGGTGAAATACGGGTACAAAAACACAGCCTGTGAGCTGAAAGACGCCTCCCTGAGGACACAGACGCATCAACAGCTACAACACAGTGTGATAAGCGCCAGGATAGGCCTCCCCACTACAGCACAGAAGAGGGACACCCAGACCCCTGCCCGGTGGGGTGGGGACGCAGGGGGCCGGGACTGATGCCGCGCTGATTCTTACGCAGGGGTTAGCCAAGCCAAAAAGGGTTGGGGGTAGGGAAGGGTGCTCCCAGAAAAGGGAACAGCATGGAGCAAAGGGAGGCAGACGTTTGGGGGCCCGTGTGTTGCCCGCAGTGGGGTGCCAGGTGCTGCGGGAGAGGGTGGGGCGTGCAGGTAGCCTAGGGCTCACACCGCACAGGTGGGCTGCCCCAGTGTGCATCTGGGGTGGTGATCATGGGAAGAACATACAATGGGAACAAGTGAGACCAGCTTCATGGGGACTTGGAACGGTTATGAGTAAATGAGATGATCTATCTAAAGTGCTCAGCACATGTCTAGCCTGCAGTCAGCAGTCTATATGTTTCAGTTGATATTACTACTGATGAGTTGTCTGATCTCGCAAAAGTTATTTAATAGTTTCATCCTCAGTTTTCTCACCTTTAAAATAAATTGTCTTTTTTTTTTAAAGTCTATCCAGTTGTGAGCAGACTGAGGGACGGCCTTACTGACTTTGACTTCTTGGCTCCTAAAGCAGTACCCAGGACACAAAAGTGGGTCTTTTTTCCTTCCTTTCTTCTTCATTCTTCCGGTCCCACTTAGGGCCTAAATGCTCAAAAAGAGTAGCAGCTCTTTGTTTTCCTTTCAGTTCAGGGGACATTTTGCTCTATACTCACCTTCTAAAAATAGATCTGACTCCAAGTTCAGCACTCTTTCCACTAAACTCCAGTTGCCACAACATATTTTTAGTTTATATAGATTTTTGCCTGGCAAATTAGCAATACATTAATAAAATCCAGTGGTGGTAAGAATACAGAGAAATGGGCATGTTTATACATTGCTAGTATAATGCTTTAGATGCAATATATAAGCTGCCCAAATCCTTTAGGATAGCTAACTGACAATATGTAACAAAAAAAAGAAAACTAAAAATGTTCAAGTTATTTTTCTCCCATAATTTTTTTAAAATTTCAGCATATTATGGGGGTACAGTTGTTTATTCCCCTAGTAATTCTTGATTTTGACAATCAATCCCAAGAGAATAATTCTAAATACACAAACAACTTGTTGTGCAAATATATTTGTTGCTGCCTTACTGATAATAAGGAAATATTGGAAATAATCTGTATAACCCATCCTAAGAGAATAGTTAACGAAATCGTGACGGAGCCACCTCCCCAGACTTAAGAGGTCCCTAGAGTAGTGCAAGCCACAGAGACAGAAAGTAAAACAGCAGTTGCCAGGGCAGAGGGGAGAGGGAAGTGGGGAGCTGCTGTTTAGTGGGTACAGAGTGTCAGTTTTCCAAGATAAAAAAGTTCTGGAGCTGGGTAGTGGTGATCATTGCACGACAATGTGAATGTACTTAATGCCAATGACTGTACACTTAAAAACAGTTAAAATGCTAAATTTTGGCTAGGTGCAGCAGCTCACACCTGTAACCCTAGCACTTTGGGAGGCCGAGGTGGGAGGATCAATTGAGGCCAGAAGTTCAAGACCAACCTGAGCAAAAGTGAGACCCCGTCTCTACAAGAAATAGAAAAATTAGCTGGACTCAGTGATGCGTGCCTGCCGTCCCAGCTACTCAGGAGGCTGAGGCAGGAGGATCGCTTGAACCCCAGGAACCTGAGGTTGCTGTGAGCTATGATGACACCACTGCACTCTAGCCCTGGCAACAGGGCAAGACCCGGTCTCAAAAAAAAAATAAAAAAAAGCTAAATTTTATGTTATGTGTGTATCACACAATTAAAAAAATACACATTGAAGAAGACTAAAAAACATTAAACATTCTCTTTTCTAAAACCCAATTCGTTTAAATAGAACTTGTGTAGAGTCTGGAATATTAGATAGTGAATGAGACCAATGAGAACATTCATTCATTCATTCATGTCACGAAACACGTATCCTCGCACCAGGCGCTGTGCTGGGTACAGGACACGCAATGAGGCAGCAAGACAGACCTGCATGCTGACCCTTTCTTCTCTTCAATGTTGGTCTGAGTCGGGGGACTTGTGTTTCGAGGGGAACCTGTTGAACTGTCCGAGGGAATATCAACTGATGCCCTGGATTGTACATGCTGGGCCTGGGCTCCTCGATGGAGAGGTGGCTCGGTCCCAAGTGGGCATAGTCATTTCTAGTGAACACTCAGTGTTGTCCCCACCCCCAGGAAAACTCCTGCTCTGGAAGGTGGAGGCTGAACAAACCAGCTCACTCACTTTCAGGCGTTTAAGGGCACATGGGACACATGGCATGGCCAGGCAAGTACGTCACCAGAGGAGCACTCTGGGGGGCTTGGGTTGCTGTCATGTCCCCACAGCCACGAGGAAGGCATGGTCCATGTTCAAGCCTTGGGTAAATTATTTAACCAGCTCTATGACTCAGTTTCCTCATCTGCAATGATGTGAGGATGGTAACCTCTACCTCGTGGGCTGTTATGAGGATTACATGAGTTTAGAGCTGCAAAATGCATAAGTCAATGCCTGGCACATGGCAAGCACCATGTGAGTTTCTATTCAACGAGATTCAATAAAATGATTGGCCTCACGTTGCTCATGAAGTGAGAAATTCTTGAAGCCTGAACACCACCAACCCCCAGAGTCAGGCTTGTCACTTGTCCTCTTGTCCCCAAGCATGAAGCTCTCCATGCCGCCCCCCTTGCTCCGTCCTCCCCTCTGAGATTCCCTCTGCTTCTTGCCATCAGGCAAGGAACTTCTACTCAGGTCGGTAAAAGAAGTGGGCAGGGGCTGCGGAGCCCCCAGGGGCTGGGAGTGGGGTGACATCAGGCTGCCCCCCTCGGCTGGTGCCCCCCTCGGCTGGTGCCCCGCGCCTCCTGCCAGGCTGCAGCTGAGGGCACGCCAAGAGTGGGCAGATGCAGACTGGGCTGGAGGCGGATTAATGTGATCACTACATTACCAACTCCCCTCCCCCACTCTTGCCCTTAATGGCAATTATTATACTTATTAGAGGCTCAGCTGCCAACGGTTATTGAGTCTCCCTGCTGCAGCATTTTAATCAGGCATTGGAAGCTATTGTTAACAACACGAGCCTCTGAGGATCCCAGGACAGGTGCAGAGCAGGGGACCTTTCCAGCCAGGCAGGCGAGGTCCCTGGGGTTCAGAGTCCTACGGAGCACTCACCCCAGAAACATTCTGCCTCTGTCTGGCAGCCGGGAAGTGGGGGCGGGGAGGGGAAATGGCGCCACCCTGGGGTTCCCTCCAAAGAGGCCGACTGGCAGTTCTCTCCCAGCTGGGGCACGGCTGGGGCTGGCTCTGCTGGGAAGACTAGCGATCCGCCTGTCCTCAACGGGGAGGATTTTCTTCCCTGGTCCCCTCCCCGGTCACCGGGCATCCCACCACGCACCTCTGCCCACTGGCGCTGAGGGGTGAACTGGAGCCAGGTGCGGCCCAGTGATGGGGTGAGGTGGGAATAGCCTAGCTGGGTTGTGGCCACAACACCCCCACCATTTTTCAAGGTTTTGGGGTGTGGGTGGGAGTGAATTAATGATTGTCAAACCCCTATTAGGTGCCAGGCATCATCAGGAGCTTTGCCCACATGGCCTCCCTTACTCCCCACACCGACCTTCCCTGCAGCACAGCGCTCAGCCCGTGTTACAGGGACAGCCGAAACGCAGAGAATCGAAGTGACTTGCCCAAGGTCACTCAGCCAGGACGGCGCAGAGCTGGGATTGGACCCAGGTCTTGTACTTTTATAGGTAAGAAAAACCCCATTTCACAGATCACTGGCGGCAGAATCTTCCAGACCCATGAGGAAGTTAGTCCTGCACAGCCCAACCCTGTTCTGCGCAGGCTCTGAGGCCCCTGCATGGACCTGGATCCCCCGACACGTGACTGCCAGAGAACTGAGCTACCTGCCGGGGCTCGGAGTCGGGTGATGGCCTGGACTGGGGGGGTCCTGTGGCCCCCGCTCCGGCTCCCGGTGCCTCTTCCACTGGCTTGCTGAGGCGAGGCCACCCGGGTTGGCTGAAGCCTTTGTCCGCTACTGCCCAGAGGCCACTCTTGGTCCTGGGGTCCTGGCTGGCACCTGCGCTGTCCCCCTGCCCGGCACGCCGTCCTGTCTCCGGCTGAGTCTGTGCAAGTCATGGCACATGAAGCCCTTGTGGCAAGTGCAGGGAGGGGAGAGTGGCCAATAAAAGTCAAGTGAAAATCCAATAAATCAAAGATATTAAATATTATAAAAAATGGATTTCATACACCCATAAACAAATGGCTGTGTAATGTGAGCAGTTTGAGTTCTACTGAAAACATGAACTGGATTAGGTGGTGGTTAAGAATGACTCAGGCCTTGGTGGCGACACTGGTGAATTCTGAGTCCAGGTGGGGACGCACCTGCCAGCTCGTCCAGAGGGGCCTGGACAGGCCACGTCCCAGGCACGTTGTTGCTGAACATTTTAGAAAATGTCTTAAAAATCCTGTCACTGGAGTGCTAATGCTCTTTGACGCCTGAGCCCCTCTTCTTTCCGAGGGAAGACAGGGTGGCAGAGGCAGCAGCGGCTCCGGGCACCACACACCTCACCTCCTCAGGGCGTGCCAAGGGCTCCGCTGCTCTCACCTGTCTCCTTCCCCTCCCCCATCTCCTCTGAGTAGCCTCAGGGCCCAGTGCGATGGCGGGCGATGACGTCATCT
This sequence comes from Varecia variegata, assembly GCA_028533085.1. Taxonomy (NCBI): domain Eukaryota; kingdom Metazoa; phylum Chordata; class Mammalia; order Primates; family Lemuridae; genus Varecia; species Varecia variegata. Next base: position 5,475 of record JAQIFY010005190.1, on the reverse strand, counting down.
CCGAGATCACCCCGGCAGACTGGCTCCTGGGCCTCCGACAGAGTTGCCCACGCCCCCTCTTGCTCCTGTGGGCATGGCCAGTCACAGTCTTGGTCCTGTCTTCCCCAAGGCTGGGTCTCTGGCATTAGAGCCAGCCCCCTCTTTTTAAAAATTGGTTTGTGCCTATTTCTCTGTCCCCTCCACCTCCCCTCCCGCTCCCCACTGAACTAGCTCCTCTGCGATCTTTCAGAAGGAAGCGGACGCACCCAGCTCCCCACTTAAGCAGCCTCTGGGGTGGATGTCCCAGCCCAGGTCCCTCTGACCCCACACCACCCTGTGTGCTGTTCGCAGCCTCTGCCCTGCAGGCCCAGCCACCAGCAGCCTGGCCGGCCTGGCCACGTCGCATCCTGCTTTTGCCCACTGCCCTCTCTCGTCCCCACGCCTGCACCCCTGGGTGCCGACACCCGCCCTGCCCACGGTGGGGAAGTATTGCATTCTAGGGGCAGGCAGCTTGGGAGGGGGGAGGGCAGGATGTCCCCTGATGAGCCGAGCGGCACCCGGCAGAGCATACCACCCTCCTGAGCCTTAGATTTTTCTCATCTGTGAAAGGGAGATGGCACCTGCTGGCAGGCTGGGTGGAATGAGGCAGTGCTAACCTGATGTCCGGCACGCAGCGGGCATTCCCCAGGCCCCGGTTCCCTGCTGCCCCCTCCTCTGTCCCCTAACTCATGTCCTAGCTGCAAGGTCTGGGTGGGGCAGGGAATGTGACAGACCTGGGAGTCGGTCAGCAGCTGGGACACCTGATGCTGGCTGGGGCTGTGGTGCTGCTGCTGGCTCACCTTGGCCTCACCTGTGTCACCTGCCACCCACTCCCAAGGAGTGACATATCTGGGTCCACATAACCCCAGTGGCTCCTGATATGCCCCGAGACTTGCTGCGTGAGTCCCAGCAAGCTGATACCACAGCAATGAAAGGAACCAGTGTTGTGATCTCGGTTACAATGAGCAAGGTGAGTTTCTCCTGTGAAACCCGGAAATGCGTCAGAGCGGCAAGCTGCCTTGGTCCCTGCCCTCGCCAACTGGGATGCCAACACAAAGGGTCTTTGTTAAATGCCACCTTCCCCCAGCTCCACGCCTGCAGCTCCTGGGCTGTTCTGATGGCAGCGAGGGAGGGTGAGGTCTCCCGGGAAGGTGACCTTCATGGGAGGAGGGGCAGCTCTGCGGGGAGGGCCTGAGACCCACGTTCAGGAACTGTCCTGCAGTTTCTCTGACGCCCAGAGCCGCTCCAAACCTTGGTCACCATGAGTGCCGGCTAAAAGGGGCTCAAAGACTGAGAACTTAGGGTATGTCATACTTCTCTTATAGCAGGACAATAGCTTCCAGGTGTTGAGCTCCACATGCGCATACATTATTTAATTCGATCCTCATGACAGCCCTGAGAGGAGGTATTATTCGCATTTTATAGATGTACAAAGTGAAACACCGTAACTTACCCCGTGATAGAACTGTGATTCAAAGCCAGGTTCATCTCCACGGGTCAGCCAGACCCGGCCTTGCGCTGAGAGGCACTGCAGTCTGCAGCATCCTTAGACCTAGGTGCAAGGTGTGTATCAGTCAGGGGCCAGCGCGAGAGGTGGCCAACAGGACCAGGTCAGACTGAGGGAACTGGCGAGGGAGGGTGGAACACCCTGAGGGCGGGTGGAAAGGTCTCTCCGGGACCTGGAGAGAGCCACCCTTGGGTGAGGGGCTGCCCACAGAGCTGCGCCTTGGTGCAAGAGCAGCACAGCACACCCAGGCTTGGAGGGAGCGTGGGGGGTGAGTGAGAGCAGACGTCTCTGCAGGGTTTCCCCACGGCCAGGTCTCCATCACTGGCCCCAGCTGGCCCGGCTGGTGCAGACTTAGAAGCTGATCCTCCAGGTCTGGGGCACAGCACGGGGCAGAGCAGGAGCGTGGGAGGGGGATGCAGGGGCAAGCAGAGAGGATTCCGTGCAGGGGCCTCTGGAGCTTTCTGGGGGATAGACGCGGCTGGCAGTGATGCTCTGGCCCAATGGGGGTGGGCTGGGAAAGCAGAGGTGCTATTCTGCCTCCACCCAGGCCGCTGCGTCCTGGCTGCTCTCGCCACGGCTGGACATGCTGGGTGCAAGAGCCCAGGACAGGACCCCTGTTCTTGCCCTCAGGGACCCAGAGGACGTCCCAGACTTAAAACAGGGGCCTACCTGAGGGTCAGGAGGGGAGCGAGGTGGAGACAGGAGGAGGGAGGGAGAAGAAGCTGCCCCTGGAGGAAGGAGGGCAGAAGCGAGCAAGGGGCCAAGGCTGCCCACCTCCTGCTTCTGCCAACAGCCTTTTATGCTTCCTGCAAGTTTGCACAGCGCTGGCCGAGTGCAAGGCCAATCCCTGCCAAGCAGAGGCGTGCACTCAGGCGGCGTCTGCGTGGGTGCGCCCTCCGCGGGGTGCCTGGGCCCTGAGAGCGGGCTCTCTCAGCCAGTGAGGAGGGCAATGCCAGCTCACCTGATGCTCCTCCCTTCCAGCCCACCCCAGCCAAGCCTCCCTCCCCATCCTGAGCTTGGTACCTCTCACCTGTTAGCATGACTGCCTACAGCTACCACCCCAGAGTGTGAGCTCTGCAGGACGGGGCATGTGTGTGATTCGTCACTGTAACCCCCATACCTAGGAGTGAGGGAACCACAGGGAGTGAAGTCCTCGGCTCAGAGATCGCCTGTAATCCCAGCTGCCCCATGCTCACCGCCAGAGAGAGAGACAGCTCAGTTACTCAGCCAACACGCAGTCGCAGTCCTCTGCTGTCTGTCGGGCAGGTGAGAACAATAATACCAGCTGCCCCCAGCCCCCGCCCCCTCCCCCATGCCCAGCATGTTATCACATCAGCTGCTTAGCAAAGGGGGGAGGCTCCTGTGACTTTCTGTTTCTTTGTCCCCCGCCACTGAGCAGCTGATCAGGAGTGGGAGGACAGTGGTAGCCTGTGGGCTTCCCTGCTGCCGCGTGTGCACATGGCAGGTGCCGTGCAGCCCGGAGGCCTGGGCGAGTGGAGTCCGAGGGAGGACTGGGGAAGAGTAGGCTGGGCCCGACCCATCACGCCTGTAGACTGCAGAGCTTGCCAGGCAGTTAAACCGCAGGGCTCAGCTCCCGAAGAGACCTGCTGCGGTTCTTTCCTACCTTGGTCCCTGGGATGGAGTCCTGATTGGATGGAATCCCAGGAGCTGTCATTTACCCTCTGCTAGCTGCTGGCCCCAGTGTCTCCCATGCCTGCAGGAGCGAGGTCAGATGGGAGCCTGTATCTGTGCCAGGGAGTCCGGGGCTGGGCCCGTTTCTGGGGCACTGGGGCACTGGGGCAGGGAACAGGGCTTGGCTGCCCGCTGAGCTGCTCCTCCGAGCACCCCAAGAGCTTTCCAAGTCCATGGCCCTGAAGAGAGACGAGAGATGATCCCAGGGACTTGATCTTTCCCCTTCCCTTCTCTGCTGTCCCCAACCTCTCTGTGTCATTTGTGGCACAGCACTGCGGGCCTGGTTGGAGAGGGGCAGGTGAGATGACTGAACGAGGGATCCAGCTCCCCTACTGCCAGCCAGCCCCCGCGAGTCTCCCTCCTTTCCGGATTGCATCTTGTCGTGTCATATTTTCTCTGCGCTCAGCCCTGCTGGCCTCGGCTGCCCGAGCTGCTCCTGCCTCCCCATCCATCACGCTGGCTGCAGGCACCAGGGTCCATCTCACAGGGAAACCTCTCTGCCCTGGGCCTCCAAGGAGACGGGCTCAGCTGTCAGACAAGAGAGCCGTTTGCAAAGGGGTCAGGGCGCCAGGATTGATCGCTGTGAATTATGGACGTCGCATCCCAGTCAGTGCCCAGCCGGAGAGGCTGTCCCTGCCTCCCTTCCCTGAGTGGGCCTCTTCTGTCTGCTGTCCCTTCAGCATGTGCTCATGTCACGTTAGGTGTGTTCCTGTGTTGGCATTATTTGTTGGCTGCTTTTTGTAATGGGTGGGGATTTTGTGCAGACCGCCCAGTAGGTTGGGACCCTCTGAGCAGGAGGCTGTGCCTCCCCCATGGCTAGAGCCCGGCCACACCTGGTGGGAGCTCGGTACCGAGCAGTCACTGTGCCTGAAGATGGGGTGGCAGAATGAAGCACAGTTGTCTCCCGCAGCCCTAGCAGAGGACCAGGAGAGGCTGTCCTCAATCTGTGGAGGCAGCAGTGAGCCCAGACGGCACACACAGCAGTCACCAGGAGCGATGTCCTTCCCACGTCAAACGGCAGTTTGCAATACTCTGCTCCAGTGAGGGTTGCCCCAGCTCCTTCCTCCTCTCCCTCCACCCCTTCCTTCCTGCTGGGTCTCTGCTCTTCTTCCTCTGCTGCCCCGGCCTCTCTGGTCTCTCCTCTGCTTGCCTCGCCTGCGGCATCCCAGGCCTGTCCCCTTCCCCACCTCTGTCCCTGCCGCACTTCAGCCTCTCTCCCCTGCCGTCAGCCTCTCCTGCCCTCCCCGGGATTCCTCTGTCCCCTCTGCTAAACAGTCCCACACCAGTGAAACTGCTTCAGACTCTTGAGACGCTTCCTACCCCTTCTCCCGTCCAGTCTGCTACCTCTGTTCTCACCCAGAACTCATATCTTTCTTCTAATTCACGTGGCATCAGTCTCCTAAACAATGGCTCAGACTCCAGGCTCGTCTCCTTCAGAACCACCTCTCACAGAACTTCCTGAACACCCACCTGACCCTTCTGACACGGCCCCCCAAACCCGGCAGGAGCTCCTTGCATGCTCTGCCCCTCTGGGGCTGCCTCCATACACCCCCACTCTGCTCGCAACCCCTGCCCCAGCCATGCCCGGCACGGTGCTCCTTCTGCTGAGGACCCTGCAGTGCCTTCCTCAGTCCACCTGTGCCTCCTGAGCTCCCGCCAGCCCTGGGTGTCCTGGCCCAACATCCCTGTGTCCAGGGCACCTTCCTGATCTCTGCCCCCGAGCAAATCAGCAGCTCCGCCTCGGTGCTGCCATGAGGCTGTGCACACACCTCTGTTGCATGGTGACAGCTTCGTATTTTAATGGTTTATTCGTGTGTCTGTGCAACCCCCACGCTCACCCCACCGTGTGTCTCACATCCCCAGCACCTGGAGTCCCCGCTCATAAAAGGAATGCCACTAAATCGCTGAATGAGGGGAATAAGATGAATGAAGGAATACTGGGAGCGAGGCCTGGTGGGCAAAGGCCCGCAGGTGAGGATCAGGAGGGGGAGCCGAGGGCATCCGAGGAGCAGCGTGGAGGTAGATGAGAACAGTGCCAGGTTCAGCCGCAGGGGGGAAGCTCTGAATACACAAAACACCCTTTCCCTAGCTGCTCCCTTCAGCACCTTCTCAAAGTGAGGAAAATAAATCTGTTTTCCTTATGACAAAGCCTGATTTGATGATAAACCCTCTCAGCTGCCCAGGAGGCGGCCGGGACTCTGATGGGTGGGGAGGAGGGGGAGGAGGGGGAGGAGGGGGAGGAGGAGGGGGAGGAGGGG
>JAQIFY010005189.1:0-11218 GCA_028533085.1 Varecia variegata | reverse complement strand
CTTTCTAACTGCCCTTCACTCCCAACCCAGCATGGTAGATGGTTGTCATAACATTCCCCAACAAACCTTGCCTCCCTGTGTCTGTGTATGCATCTTGGTGTTGTGACTTTGCCACTTCTTCCCTCAATACATGGTGTATATTTCTCTACCCTCCTGAAGCCAGGCTGTCCTTGTGACTTGCTTTTACCAATAGCATGAGTGAAAGTGACCTGTGAATTTGGGAGGTTAAGAGGACTGACAGTTTCTACTCTTGTCCTCTTGGACCCTGAGTTCACCATGCTATGAAGAAGCCCAGTGGAGCCTACTAGAAGATGACAGGCCATGTGGAGAACCAAAGCCCCAGCCAACAGCCAGCACCAATTGCCAGACGTAAGAGTGAGGCCAGTTTAGAGCTCCCAACCCTCCAGCTAAATGCAGTTACATGAGTGTGCCCAGGTGAAACCAGAAGAGGAACAACCTGGCCAATCCACAGATTTATAAGAAATAATAAAGTGTTATCATTTTAGGCCATTAAATTTTGGGATGATTTGCTTTGCAGCAGTGGATAACCATTGTCCCATATCTATTGCTCCAGGCCTCTATACCTTTAATTTTTTTCCTATTTCCTCCCAAGTGAATTCACTGTTTGGAAAGGAGCATCATTATGATTTTTAATCTATTTGTAACAGTCTATGGTCTTTGACAGAAGTCATGATGCCTCCTCGGACTCGACTAATCCCCAACTGTGTGACTTTGGGTACGAAACAAACTCACTCTGCGCCTGAATTTCCTCTCCTGTAAAAAAGGGATAATCAGGGTGCCAACCCAGGGCTGCTGGGAGCTTAAGGTAAACACACAAGAGTTTGTACACCTCCCCATACACAGTGAGTGCTCAAGAAGTATTAGCTGCCATATGACTGTAAAATATTTATCTGGGAAATATCTTTATTAAGTTCTCCATGAAGTTGTTATTTCCAGGAAGGAAAGGCCCTAACATTTTATGGATCGTTTTCTCTGTGCCATAGATCCCACAGATCCTTGGTGGTGGTTGGGGGGTGTTTGTTTGTTGTTTGTTTATTTGTTTATCTTTACAACATCCCACGTGAGCATGGCAGAAATTCAGAGTGCCTGAGTTTGATTCTCATCTCTCCCACTGGCAAGCTGTGTGACCTTGGGTAAATGGCTTAACATCTCTGTGCCTCAGTTTTCTCAAAAAGTATACTTAACTTTCAGGTTTGTTGTGAGAAGTAAATCAGTTATTTCCTGCCAAGCACATAGAGGGTGGCTGGCCATAGCAATGGTTCAATAAATATCAGTAACAGGTTCTAATCCCCCTGGGTCAGATGATGGTGCTGGGGCTCAGAAAACATGAGTAATGTGAACAGGACCACACAAGTAATAAGCAGAGGAGCTGTCTGATGCCAGGCCTTCTGCTCTTGCCCCTTTTGAGCTTGTGAAAATGCCCTCCTGACCCGAACCCTCCTGCTCCCAAGAAGCACGAGGGGCAGAGCCTGCCTCTTCACGCCTCATCTTTCATTTCCCTGTGACTAACTTCACCTACTGCCGAGTCAGCACCCTCCTCCAGGAGACTTTTCCTTTGTAATTTACAACCTCTTTAACCAGCACTCAGCTCCCGGAGACACCATCCAACATCCAATGTTGCCCATTCTGGGCTCTTTCTGGGCCCGCGCTCGGCTGACCTGGCCATGCCTGCTCTCTCATGCTGGCCGTCTGCAGACTCACAACACGGCCCTCGAGCCTCTGTTCCAGCTCCAGTCAGGCCACCGCCTCCCAAGGCTAAGCTGAAGCAGTAGTGAGAGGACACACGCTTCTTTGAAGGGGTTCCTTGGTCCAAGAAGGCTGGGAAATACTGCTTGCTCCCTCCAGAAGCTGCAGCTCTGCCACCTCAGCAAGTCCACGGGGCTTTGTTATCTCCAGGGTTTCTCAGCCATGGAGCCTTTCGTTTCCACAGTATCGATTATGTTCCGCAAAGTTCCTTGGAGGCTACATAAGGAAACTGGGTTAGGGAGTCCTGGAGTCTGTTGCCTCTTCGTCAGCTGTCCTCAGACCTGGGGTGCGTTGCCCTTCAAATACATGGAGAGGGGCACATTCCGTTTTCTGAAAGGAGTCACAGACACTGGTACCAGTGGTAATCACTGGGGAAGGAAATCGGGTGCAGACTAGGGAGAGAGGCCATCCATCACTTTTCATTCCACACCGTTGTCTGCTGTTTGAGTTTGCTCACAGTATACACATACGTTTTTGTTGTTGCTGCTGTTTAATGTCAATAGTTCACTGATGCTCAGTTCATCATTCTTCAGCCTTTCATCTTTCTGTGTTTCATTTTGGATTGTTCCCATTGTGATATCTTCAGGTTCACAAATCTTTTCATCTGCAATGCCTCACCTTCCATCAGTCCCATATAGTATATTTCTTTTTGCTTTGTTTTGTTTTTTGGGTTTTTTTTAGAGACAAGATCTAGCTCTGTCACCCAGATTGGAGTGCAGTGGCATAATCACAACTCACTGCAACCTTGAACTCCTGTGCTCAAGCAATCCTCCTGCCTCAAACTCCTGCATAGCTGGGACAACAAGCGTGTGCCACCTCACCCAACTAATTTTTTTTTTTATAAACATGAGGTTTCACTATGTTGCCCAGGCTAGTCTTGAACTCCTAGTCTCAGGTGATCCTCCTGCCTTGTCCTCCCAAATTGCTGATATTACAGGCATGAGCCACCATGCCTGGCGCCATCTAGTATATTTATCTTCTCTGACGTTCATCTCTAGATGTTTTATTTGGACCATTTTTATGTCTGCTATGTCTCTCCTGACCATGCTCATGCTTTCCTCTACCTTCTTGAAAAGCAGAGGAAACTCTGTACCATTAGAATCCAAAACTTCTTAATTCAATTACCCAGGGAATTGCAAACAAAGCCACCCTTTAAAACCTGCAGTCAGGAGTCATTGCCTCCCCTCTATTCCCTCTCAGGTGCTGATGTCAATTGCGGCATGCCTACATTTACATACGTGTTCAATAGATGCTTGCTGATTGACCGACTGTGGGTGCAAAGCCCAAGTCTGAACAGGCAAATTGCTCAATTTCAGTTCATCGGCTGGGTGCCTCCCCTGTGCTCATACGTATCAACACAGCTCAACCCACACGATGGAGAAAAACAAGAAGCTTTCTTGCCAATATTACACTGTGCCCCATGCCTTGGCCTTTTAAAATGCAAAGATTCAAATTAGCCAAAGGGAATATGGTCTAGGTCGTTCAGATCTTTTGAAAGGAAAGATATTATTAAATCATGTCTTGTTGCTTGTTTATGATGATTTTTGATATTTTGTTTAACAGAACCATGTCTGATGCTCACTCAGTCTTTGAACTCTAACTAATTATAACCCACCATACTCTCTAGCAAGAACAGACCACCTTCTGATCGAATGAACTTCTCAGTCCCCAGGAACAGCACCTGAATAGCTTTGGCTTCAAGCAGATATTTTCAGAGTTAAAAGAAAGCTTATGTTCATTTATTTATAATAAGCATATGCATGCAAAAAGGCTTCTTTGAGGCTTAATGAAGTAATAGAATTGTGATCACTCATAGACCCAGAATTCTTCCAACTGTGCACTACCCAACAAGAAACATTCAAATCCTTGGCCTCTCCACACCACCACTGCTCTCTGAACATGCTGCAAGGTGGTACCCCAGCCTTCACCCAGGCTTGACACATGGGACTCACTGGGCAGTGGTGACTCACGCTGGAACGCTGCTCAGACACTTCAACATCACCAGCTTGGCAGTCTAGCTACAGACACAAGACCTGAGGGATGGAGGCCAGAATGCACAGGGCGGTGCACCCAGCTCTAGAATGGATGGACCTGGGTTCAAATCCCATTCCTGTGCCACCTATCAGTGGTGTGGCCTGGCATGAGCCATTTAAATTCATGGTGGCTACATTTCTTCACCACTTTTTAGGGGAAATGGTTCATGACTCATAGAGTTGCCATGAGATGGCATTTAATGGGACCTCTCAAATTCAGTATTTGAATCCTCCTTAACATTTCTGCCAGGAGATTGTGCAACCTCTTTGAGATGGAGCACTTACTACCCACCATGGCAGGACATTTCATCTTTGGACAGCCTGGGTTCAGACCGGGGACTTGGTGTACACCACACTAGGGAGCCTTCTTCCTCTGCTGACTCATGTCTACCTCTGAGATCTTTTGTCTCCAGCCTGCCCTCATTTCTTCAAACTGTTCTTCCTGGGACATGTTTCCAGTTTCTGCTCCTCAAAACTGACTATGACTTCTTTCTCCTTCTTCGAACTGAAATTCCAACATGTTGGGATGAGCAAAGCAGGGGACCTTTCCTATTCCCTTCCAGTTCTAAGAGACCCTAATTGCAGGAGGAAGAAATGTTCTTACAGCACAGCCTTCCTCAGGTCTGTAAGTCCATCCTTCCCACTAGAACCCCCACCCCCACCAACTAGATTCTTCATGGCGAATATGTGTTATAGCCATCTGGACTCTGATGCCTCAAATTGGGATTTTTTTTTATAGCTTTAATTATTTCCTCTGTTCTCTTTTCTTTTTCATGTACAATGAATCATTCTGTTCCTGAGAGAGAAAAAATAAAAAGATCTTTGAAAGTTATGGCTGTAATTTCAATAGAAGAAGATTGGGCTTTGAGGAATATGAGCATTTGTTGTATTTTCTGAGTCCATTTTTCATCCTCACTGGTTAATGAAGATGTTATTTCTCTCTTGCATTTTGGTTGTTAATTTCTGACAAGTGTTTTTTTTTTTTTCAGTCATAACTAGTTATATGCCTCTCAGTTCACCCCTCTTTTGTATACTTTATGAAATATTCAGTTCTTCCTGATAGAAGGAGGTTTGATTCACCCTGGCTGTGATTAATTGTGTCAGTATTTTGGGACCTAATTTATGTTTATACGATTCCTCTAGCGTTTCCATTTTCTTTTCTAATTATCAATTTTTTCTCCATCTTTTTTCCTGAAATTAGTACTGAATTAGCTTGCCTCTGATTACAGTCTTGGATGCATCCCAAAGAATATTGTTGGACAGCTCCCCATCATCATTTCATTCCATGAATTTTTTGTTTGGTTTTTGCAATAAAGCTTTATTAACCCTCCGTGAACCCTTATTTCCATTTGCTCAGTCATCTTTGATTGGAAATTGTTCCAAGCCACGGTCAGATGTCACGGCAGTCACTCACATGTTTTCTTCTACTGCCTGCCAAGTCAAGCTCTTTCTAAAAAGTCAGAATTCTGGGGATTAAAATTAAGATCCATGCCTCTGTTGAGGGGCTGATTTGTCTAAGAGGTTCTTCCTCCCTCTGAATTATTCATTTATTTGCCTCTCTGGTGTGGATGTCTGTTGAAGTGGGACCAGGCAGCTCTGCTGAAGGACACACAAGGGCTGTCCGGAAAGTAGCCAGCCATGTAACCATTCTTGTCATATTAACAATGACTGGATACCTTCCGGACAGCCCTCCTATACCAATCAGCGTCCCTCTGTCAGGACTCTTCCCCTTGCAGGTCTTGCCTGTTTTATAGAGAGGTTCCTTCAGAACAGCACCCCCTTCTGACCGAGCTCTGTCTCTGCTCGTAGGTCTCTTCCACAGCCCCATCAGTGGGAGACAGCAGGCAGGGGCCCAGGTGAAGCTGTCCTGGAGTGGGAGTTCATCTCATCCAGCATCAGTAAGGCACCGTTATTCCAAGTCAGGCTGGAGTCTGCATTTTGCTTCTTGGTGGATTCTCCTTTCTGACAATTCCACGCCCTATCTGCCTGCACATACCCACATGTCCCATCCCACCAAACACACATCTGCATACAACATACTGCTACATACATGCTACACACCCAACACACCCATCCACGCATGAAACACACACCCACCTACCTCTTCCCATGGAGCCTTTGTAACCTCTGCCTCCCTGGAGATGCTATTTCCTGCAGCAGGGACATTGGTGCAAAGGCTCTGGGCCACTGCTAATAAAAGTTTCCCCACAGCTAACAAAGGCTTGGCTACCCAGAATCCCCCACGAAAGCAGAGTGCTCAAATTTTTACAACCAAGGCCCCATTGCTGTCCTCAATCTGCCAAGGTGAGTGTGGAAATGGCGCTGCTACAGTGAGGAACTATTTTATTCACCTTAACTGCATCCCAGCTCCTAGGACCCTTGGCCATGTAAGTCTCACACTACTCCTTCCTCTCACAGATAAAGCTACAGTGTCCCCTCCCTCTTGAAAGGAGGACCCAGAAACACAGTTCCAGGCTGCCTGACCTTCGTCTGAGGACATAGCTGGGATTCTCATCAGCACTGAGTGCACCTGGAAGGACTGCAGGCGGTCAGCTTCACAGCGCGGCCTTACGGCTCGGATGGGCATTGGCTGGGTGTTCAGAGGTAGGCCCGGAAAACGAATCTTGGCTGAGCAGTGACATGTGCCCAGCCATCTGGCCTGTGGCCCCTGGTGATGGGCCCTCAATGCCATCCCTCAGAAGTGGCTGGTGCCATCTCTTGCCTGTATGGAGGCCACAGCAGGCTCCAGGAAGGGATTCTGGTTTGGGTGGACAACAGGCAGCCACCACCAGCCGGCCTCTCCTGAGGAACATTTCAGGCCAGTGACAAGAGGGACGGACAAAGGAAGAAAGAGCAGAACTAGTCTTGACCTCCCATGGGAAGTGCCCCCAAGTACCCTCTGCAGAGTGGCCAAACCAGCCCTGAAGGGATCCTCTCGAAAGCCCGCTGGTTGGCCAGGAGCCTGTTCATAATCCTGAAATGTCGTGAGGTGTCTTGAAGGAACGCTCGTCCACAGAGCTCCCAGAGCAAAGCCACGTGGCTCCGCCAGCACCACACCCTCACACTTCCCAGTGGGCTCCTCGTCAGCTGGAGGGCAGCAACCCCTCAGCCTGTGGTTCTGCGCTTACCACGTGGCCAGCTGCACGGGGGCCAGTTCAGACCAGAGCAGAGTGTTTCTCTCACTCGGGTTCTTCCAGCCTCTGAACAACAGACACAGTTGCTGAGAAAGACCAGCAAAGCGTGGCACCAGGGAAGGCTCACGGAACTCCAGCACTTGGCGTAGATCTAAAGGGACTAGAGTCTAGGATTCTCAGAGAAAGCTTTTGTTATTTGTTCTTTAAGTCTGAGACATCCTCTGGGGTATGTTGATTTCTTTCTATCCTCACGTCTCTGACTTTCTTTATCTTCTTAGAAATTTCTTTAAGGATGGACCCTACCAATGCCATATTTGGATTTGATTTTTCCCATTTTGATGACATCAGGTTAGGGTTGTTGTTATTATTGTTGTTGTCAATTGAAGAGACAGGGTCTTACTCTGTCGCCCAGGCTGGAGTACAGTGGTGCAGTCATAGGTCACTGCAGCCTCAAACTCCTGGGCTCAAGCGATCCTCCCACCTCACCTTACTGAGTAGCTGGGACTACAGGTGCACCACCACACCCAGCAGGTTTTGATGTAAACATTTCTGCAACAACTCTGCAGACATATCTAACCTCTACCAAAACTTTGCCCAAACTAAATTCCCTTTCTCTAATGCCAGGACCAACCTCCCCCATTGAATTTCCATTCTTTTCATTTCTTGATGGAATCTCTGCTTGGTAAGTGGGTTTGGCTTAGAATGTGGATCAGATGTTGGTCTTTCAGGCTGAACAGTGACCAGTGATTTCAGGTCCTTAGACAATCCTAAGACCTGGGCTCTACTTTGGGCAGCCTCTAGCCAGCTCTGGGTGTCTTGGATATGTTACTCGTGGGAGCCTCAGTCACAACTTCTGCAAAATGGGAGTAGGGTTTCCTGGGTGCAGGGAGGGGAGACAGGCATCACTGGTGACTTATAAAGCGATTTTAGAGTGAACCAGACACTAGATCATACTGAATGACAGGGAGAAATACATGCCCCTTTCAACTAACCCCCTTTCCATCCTCCTGATTATATTAAGAAAGAAGGTCCTGGTGTGGGTATGGTGTTTCTTTAACACCTCTCAAACACTTGATATACAAAAACAAGAAAACAAGCTTTAGATTTTAGCTAAGCTAAAGCTTAATATGGTTTTTCTCATTTGTCTAATCTTGGCAGTCATCCTCTATTATATGCATCCAGTTTTCCATATACTACAGTGATTTAAACTTTGTTTTACAAATGAATACACTTAAATTTCTAAAAAGTGAGTCAATAATGGTACAGTAAATCCCTATGGCAAAAATTCATGAAGGTGGCTGGGGTGTGAACGGCAGAAGTTCAGAACACACTGGGCTACGTGGCACCAAAGGTCCCTCCCAGTTCCAAGCACTGGGACTCCTGACTGAGAAAATCATCTGTCTCTATAATCACAGTTGTCACAAAGAGGCCAGATCGTCCCTTCCCGTCAGCTCCCTGAAGCCAAGGCAGTCACAACAGAGAGACCTCTGTCCCCAGGAGCTCAGGCCCCAGCCCTGCGGATGGGCCCTGCTGCCAGCAAGGAGCCTGCCTCTCTCCATCGGGACGACGATGCCAGCCCCTCCGGCCAGTTCTCCCTAGCGACAATCAGCAGAGGACACATTTTTAATTCACAGGGTTTCCAACCTGTGAATTCTTCATTAACTTTAATATGAGCTGCCAACTATCCTTGCCCCACATCTGGTTAATTCTCCATTAAGGGCAAAGCAAATTTAAGTTTGGAAGAAGGAACATGAATTATTCAGAATAGTTAATTTTACTTGAGCCATTTTCTTAAGAAATTGCTTGAAGAACAGCCTAAAACTTCTTCTTAATTCATGATATACAAATATCCCTCAGAAAGCTCAGCAGAGACAGGGGCCAGAAGGTTCTCCCAGGGAAGTTTCAGCCTCGGCATCCAAGGCCATCCACAGCTCCGGTGGAAGAACTGCCACACTCTGCCCCGTCTCCAGGAAGGCTGGCAGTAATCTCCACAGAGAGGGAGCCCAGGCAGGGAGGCAGAGCAGGGAGGAGCCATCCTTCCCTCAGCCGCCACTCCTGGGACTGCGTGGGCTTCACCCCGACTTCACCTAGAAACCAGCCAGACAACACTGGCAGCCCTGGGCGCAGCGGGGGAGGAGTCCACTGCTGAAGGAGTCCATTGCAGCAGGCCTTGCCTGACCCGCTGCCTCAGTGGCTGACACTGACAGGCCTGGCACAGCCTCCTGAGGGTCCCCAGGTGATGGGGCTGCACCGGGGGCACAATGCAGGTAACACACAGTCCCCTGCTTCCTACAATGCAGCCACCATCTTCTCTCCCTGCCAGGAAAGCACACGCAAATGAGTGAGGGGGAAGCCATTATAGGGAACAACCTTGGACCCCTGCCATTTGTAAAAGAAGTAAATTATTCACAGTCTTAGGGTCTTTGTTATTGGTGACAATTTTCTTGTGGTCTATCTCCCAACTGATGGGACCCTGTTTCTGGAGTTAGTGCCTTCGGGATGGTTGGTGTCATGGGCATGTTCAGCAAACCACCAAGGTGGGACTGGCTGAATGTAGAGGCCTGAGAGTCAGAGGATGATAAGGAGAGAGAGGTGCTCAAGAAGGAAGAACATAGCTTTGAGGCTCACCTTACTGTTGGGTCAGTGGGGCTGGCTACGGGGTTGAACCTGCCCCACAGGGCAAGGCCCAGCTCCTATGATGCGGTGCCACTCCATTGCTGTCCTTGCTGGGCTGCATTCCCACCTGAAGCTAAGGTTCTCCAGGTGTCCTGTTCATGACATGACCTTCTTGGCCCACAAAGGGGTGGCCCCAAATGGTAGACAGTACCAGGTTCCAGGACCCACAAGATCTGGAACAGTGTGCCCAGCAAGGGTCCACACCTATGGCCAGGACCATGACCCCCAAGTCTGCTGTCTAGCTCCAGACCCTGCTCAGTGTGGCTCCACTTGTGCTCCAGCCTGTGGCTGGGCATGCGTTCAGTGGCTCACAGGTATCGAGCCCCACAGGGTACAGGCCCCGGGGTCATGCAGTGAGGATTCAGAGCTGAATGGAACACAGGTGCACGAGCAAAAATTCATTCCACGGTGATAAGAGCAGCAAGGCATGTGGGAAGCATGAAAGCCCCTGGGGAAGTTGGGAGCAGTCAGGGAAGGTGTTCTACAACCCTCTGTGCTTGCCAGCCTGGTATTCATGGCCCCTTTCTTTGGTAGGAGCACTCTAATTCTGATCTGGTAAAATATTCCCTCCCACTTTCAGTCCACATATGATTCACTGAGGCTCATAACCTTCCTTCTGCCCCAAACACTTGCCCCCATCCTAGCCCATTGCCCCCAGCCACCACCATTGGCCACGTGACCCAAACCAGCTTACTGAGCCTCTCCCTAGGGCCTTTTGCTGGCACTGCTGTGGAGACATGCACTGCCTTTTAACTCTGAACATCTGGGTGCACGTCTTTGCCACCACCTTGGGGGCCTGCCTGAGAATGAAACTTACGGAGAAAAGGGTCCAAGTCCTGGTGCTGCCTGAGCACCTGGATCCAGCACTGTCAGAAAGCAGGTAACTTTCCAGTTTTGTGAACCAATAAATTCCCTTTCCTTTAAGCTATCCGGAGTTGGATTTCCATCACTTGCTACCTTACAAAGTCTGATTCATAAAGGCTGGGCCAGAGACTGGCAAAGGAAGGGGGATGGAGGAAGAAGAAAGGACATCTTGGAGACGTGCAGGCAACAATGGGAGACCAGCAGCAGCCTGGGCACGCTCTGAAACAGCACTAGCCACTCAGCACTGGCAGGTTCAACCCAGAGGTGGGTGAGGAAGAGGCGGAGAAGGATAAGCCTGGAGAATTGGGCAGGAGACAGCCCCAGGGGACTTGGGAGCCTTGAGTCTTACCCTGCAGGGGCCGAGGAGCCCTAGGCCACACACCTAAGGACAGGACTGTGCCCCACCATCTTCCCACTCCCAGCGCCCTACCTGGACCAAAGCTCAGTGCGCATCTCCTTTGTGCAAGCGGAATTGCAAATTGAAGCCTGCAGTGCAGGAGGATGACAAGAGCAGGTATGCAGCTTAGGAAGCTCCCTCTGGAGGCTGAGTGGCAATTGGCTCTGGGAGGCCAGGCTGGGCACTGGGAGGCTACTGAGGGGGTGGAGGAGATGACAAAGGCTCAAAAGGGGCCCTGTGGCCGCTTCCCTGACCTGTTCCATTTAGGATGTCTTTAAAATTTTTACTTTAAAGACTTGGAAGAAAAATAAGTACTCAAGAAGTGGAATAAAAATAGGTAAACATAA
>JAQIFY010005188.1:0-11219 GCA_028533085.1 Varecia variegata | reverse complement strand
TATTACCCTTCAGTGACTATTCACATCAGCCGTGAATACGTCCTGGCCCACCAGACACAGGTTCAAATATCTATCAATATTCTGGAAGCAGAACAAACTCTAGCAGGACAACTTTCCTCCCGCCCTAAACATCCCCCTCTTACCTCCTGGCTAAATATTATTCAACATACCCTCGCCTTCCTAAACTCCTCTAAGATAATTTCTATTGTCTCCCACTGTTTTCTCTGTGCCTCCCTTCAGCAACCCCTACTGGCTTCTGTCCCCCTAAACTTTTCTAACCCCCAGAGGACTCCCTCATCGACTCCCTCATGCTCCACTCCACTCACTCGTGTTCCCCTTTGGGAACCTGAGCCCACAGGCCAACCTTACGCAGATCACATATGCTTTCTCACCACCCTCACTGACCCCAACCTACAACTTCATGGACGCTGCCTCACCAACCATACTGTAACCACCACCACCTCTTCTGCTCCGGGACAGTTCTTCTGGTGCAACGGAACACTTACCCGCTGCGTCAATACATCCACCCCGGGTCCTTGTTTTCCTGTCAGGGTCATCCCCCAATTAACTCTATACGGTGAGTCTGAATTCGGGTGGCTTCTCCCAGGACCCCGCTCAAAACGAGCCATCTTCTTGCCAGTCATGGTGGGTCTCAGTTTGGTCTCCTCCATCGCAGCCTCAGGACTTGCGGGAGGCGCCCTGGGCCACAGTGTCATTTCTGCCCAGGACTTTGCAGATCGCCTACAGCTATCCCTGGAAACCACATCCGTGTCACTAGCTTCCCTGCAGAGACAACTGACTCCTCTGGCTCAGGTAGCCCTCCAAAACCGGAGGGCCCTAGACCTCTTAACAGCTGAAAAAGGAGGAACCTGCATTTTCCTCCACGAGGAATGCTGCTACTATGTCAACGAGTCAGGCCTTGTAGAACAAAACATAAACAAACTCGACACCCTGAGCAAAGAGCTGCACAACCGCCATGGGCAGAGTACTTCCCCCTTCGGATGGATACAGTCCCCACTAGCCACCTGGCTGTTACCCTTAATAGGACCCATGGTCACCATTTGCCTAATCTTTCTCTTTGCCCCGTGTCTTTTACAGTTTCTCCAGCACCACCTGCAGGAATTATCCAGAGTAGCAGTAAACCAGATGCTTCTTCACCCCTACTCTCCCCTTCCAGTCACCCCTCCACCAGCCGACTCTGGCCCATAACCCCTACTACACCCCTCAAAAGCAGGAAGTAGCCAGAAAGACCTCAGCACCCTATTATCCTAAAAGGCCTGAATGTAAGGCTGGTGGCAGGCACCCCTCCCTTCCCTAATGAAAAAAACAAGAAGCCCCTCCTGTTCCTCAATACCTGCCCCAAAACTGAGACAAAGAAATTCCTTACTCCTTGCTCCAATATCTCCTGGCCGAAGACTCCCCCATCCCCCATCCCTAAGAACATATATAAACCCACTCAAACTTCTGTGCCATGCGACTTCCCGGGCCTCTCTCTCACGGGGCCTGTGAACTTCGCCCAGGAGCGCCCTAATAAAGCCTCGTTGCTTACCCCTTTTTAACTCTGCTCGTCTTTCTTTCTCTGGCGTCGGTCACCCAAAAAACCTTACACAGAATAGTTAAGACTTATGATCCAACACATAATATAAAAAGCAATCTGAATATCTGCCCTATGGATATAAAAATGTATTTATGAAGAGAATCTTCTTACCAGTAAATGGAGGAAAGTATGAATGCAAGAATTGATTGTCCTCCAGTTTGAGATCAATTGGGAAAATCCAGTTGTCTGCCCAACCTTGATAACTGTTTGTAAGGGTTTTTGGAGTGGCTGGCGCCAGAGAAAGAAAGATGAACAGAGTTGAAAGGGATAAGTAAAGAGGCTTTATTGGGGTGCACCCAGGTGAGGGTAACAGGTCTCAAGAGAGGGGCCCAGGTGAGATTTTCAGGTCCCCGGAGAGAGAAACTTGAGAAGTCGCATTGCCCAGAAGTCTGAGTGGGTTTATATATGTTTTTAGGGCTGGGGGTAGGGGTTTCTTTGGCAGGAAGATTTATGGTGGGGAGAGCAAGGAATTGTCCCTTGCAGTTTTAGGGCAGGTATTGAGAAATAGGAGGGGCTGGTGGTGTGTGTGGACTCTAGGAACCGAGACTCTTATCAGGGTAACCATCCAGGTGTGGTTGTCCTTTAACTTAGCTGGGCCTTGCAGGCATTGTCCTTGGCAGGTCTCGTGGGCTTCTTCTTTTTCCATTAGGGAGGGGAGCCTTGCCCTCCACCAGCCTTACACTGTTCATTTGTATTTCATTCAACTTTTCCCAGCACTCTCTCATATAACTATATCTGTCCTCTGGAAAAACATGAATATATACAGAGAACTGGAGAGAACCATTCATGTCATCTCCAATGCATAGCTAATATCTAAACTATTAGCTTGGTCTTATAATTAAAATCCCCGGATAGCAGAGCAAGTTCCTTTTTCCAGCAGATTTTCACAAGACTTGTTATAAAAGGCTAGTTGCTTATCATGAAATTCTAAAGTGGCTGTGGAATTTATATACAGTTCCTTCAAATCTTTGCCACAACTCAGTGAGATAGGTGCTATGACCCATCATCACAAGGAGGAATCCGAAACCATGTTAACTGTCCAAGGTTACATTAGAATGGAAGAACCAGTATTTGAAGCCAATGCTTTTCACTTCATTCAAGCCCCTTGGAACCTTGTGATTTTAAATGTGGCAAAAAATTTTGCACTAAGTGATAAATAGCACTTAGAGCCTCTAGGTTTTCTCAAATGAGTCTCTTTTCAGAACAGAAATCCCCAGGTACCTGGGAAAGGAAAACATTCCAAAATAACCTTGAGGGAGGGCTTGATGCTTACTTAAATAGCAAGATGCTTCAGTAAAAGCAGCTAATGCTGCCAAGAAGAGTCAAATTTTCTCCAAAATGTCAAGGTGAAGACAAATAAAGCTCTCAGCAGCATTACAGATAATGAAAATCATCAACAATTTCCTG
The DNA here is from genome assembly GCA_028533085.1 of Varecia variegata. NCBI lineage: Eukaryota > Metazoa > Chordata > Mammalia > Primates > Lemuridae > Varecia > Varecia variegata. The sequence continues at coordinate 8,215 of JAQIFY010005188.1, read as the reverse complement.
CCTCCACTGTTTCTTGTTAATACTTTTGTCATGCAGATTGCCCTAATGTGATTTCATGACTTTTATTTCCGTTGTTGCCAAGAACCATAAACACAATGGGATATATAATAAAGTGGTGTTCTGGGTCTTGTATTGTCATTATTATTCTCATTTAGTTTTGGAAATTAGATTTGACTTCACTGGCAAAGAGCAGAGCTCTCCATCTTTTCACATGACAGTGTCCCAGTCAGAAACCCCTGCTGTGCCCCTTCTTATTCATCAGCTTTGTAAAGCTGCCCTGGAGGAAGAGTCATGCAAGCAGAGAAACACCTGTAAAATTCATTAAACTCTCTGCTGAGAATGATGTTTCTCTGGGATGGAGTCACATTTTTTAGGAGATAAACACACCCTCGGGGCATTCAATTTATTGATAAGTGTGCTTGATAGCTCAGTAGTTCTCTGTATCCCTCACAACTATGACCTCACACACAAACATCCTTTTATTCTAACCAAGCCATGTCAGAATTAGCTTAACAGCACTTATCCTAAGGAAGGGACCAGCTGGGTACCTGAAAAGCAGTAAGGCATCCCCAAAAGATATATATCCCGTTTTTGAGCCAGGCACCCTAATTTGAATTTGAGCTCTATCCTGAATTAGCTACATATTCTTAGACAAGCTACTAAGACTCTATTTAATTCCTACCTATTAAATGGAGCTCATAGGGAAGTTGTGAGTATAAAATGAGATGTCTTTAAAGTACTTACTATAATGCTTGGCACTTAGTACAAACTTAAAATAAATGTATGTTTATATCTATATATAAAATTTAGAAACATTGGAAAAGTGAAAAAGGATTTTTTTTTTTGCCAAAATGAAGGATTTTATGGCTGGGTAAGTTGGGAAATACAGGTAAAAACAAAGTAAAACTGATTTTTTTAACTAAAGATTTTCTAAAACTTTTATTATGTTAATATGCATTAGAAACCTGCTAGAGTGAGCTGTAATTTTTAAAAAACCAATTGAAATTCACAGATGACAATCAGGCAGCTGAAGAGAGACACCCAAATGTCAAATCGACATTCAGAAAAACTGTCACATAGAGGGATTTAAGAGAGAGGCCAAGCAAATTTCCACCTCAATCTGAAAGAACAAATACTAAGGCAAGCAGAACAGGCTCATAATAAAGAACACAGCAGATTCAGAGAAAAAGTTTTCTAGGGCAAAATACCTAAATTGAAGTTGTCAACTAGGCCTGCACATTTACCCAGCTCCTTTGGAAAAAGTTGGTATGGGGAAGGGTGACAGAGAAACCAAGATTTGAGAGGTATCTGGGATATGCCACTATGCCCCCTTAGGCTCCCTTTCATCAGTGAGGAAAACAATTTCTGGAATCTACTGGTGACATCCCTGGAGCCAAGATGATGGACTAGAAGCAGCCTGCACAAGCTGCTCTCCTCCCCAGAGAGAACTGAGAGTGGAGAGCGGATATTCACCTACAGATTAATTGTCTAAGAGAGAACATTGGGAATCAACAGAGAGGCTCCCAAAGTGAAGGAGAGGGAAGTGGGGGAACCTGTTCAGCGGGATGAGAAGTCGCTGGGAAGGTGCCTACCTGTAGGAAAGAAACAGATGAGAGAACCCCAGGGTTCCACACATCCCTACAGACATTGCAATCCAAGCTGCAGGAGGGAAATTCCACCACATCAGGTCACCAGACTGACACAGATAGCTGACTGAAGATTGTGCGGTGGCATTGCTCTGAAGAGAAGGCACAATGGGATCCCACTGGCTTACAACCCCTGGACATTGTGGCTGGTGCCATTTTAAGATCCCAGCCCCAGAGCATTGGGTCTACCCAGGGGTCAGAGCTACTGATGCCTCCCCATCAACCCTGCCAGGATGGGGAGGGAATGGGGAGGCCAGGCATTCTTGTGGGTCCCATGGGTGGGTGCCACACAGCCTCACCACCACCAGGGGACCTGGTCAGGGTGAATGCTTGGGCCACTGCATGCCAATCCCTGCTGCCACCGATGGATCTGGGGAGAACAGTGCTGTAGGTAGGGTGAGCCAACAAGTGCCAACACCAGAATGGTGGGACACCATTCAAGCTGCCACAGACTAAAAAACACCACTGTACGTGGGGAGATCACTCATGTTGCAGCACACCAAACACCTGTGACAACCACAGGGGAACTGTGAGACACAGGAGAGTAGCAATGTTAAAGGCTCACAGTACATCCACCCCTCTCCTGCCTGGGGAAACTTCTGGATTAGGACTCAAGTGTGCCATGCAGGAATCTCTCCCTTTCTTCACTAAGCAACAGAGTTTTCAGCAGAGGTCAACAGGTACACTGCAAACCTATCTGTCTTGGGCTGAGATAAGAGGTTTCAGATGAGAAGGAACCAGCATACGAACTCTGGCAACATGAAAAAAACAGACTGTTTCAATAGCCCCAAAGGATCACAATAGTTCTCCATCAATGGACTCTAACCAAAGGAACTTACTGAAATATCAGATATGGAATTCAGAATACAGATGGCAAATAAGATGAATGAGATTAATGAGAAAGCCCAAAATCAACACAAAGAAACATCATAATAATAATAATTCAGGACATGAATAAAAAATTTACTAAAGAGATAGGTAACATAAGAAAAGATATAACAGAACTTCTGGAAATGAAAAAGTCATTGGGGAATTTCAAAATACAGTGGAAAGTTTTAACAACAGCCTAGACTAAGCATAAGAAAGAATTTCAGAGCTTGAAGACACGATTTTCAAATTAACACAGTCAGCCAAACATGAAGGACAAAGAATCAATAGGAATGAACAAAGTTGATGAGAAATAGGGGATTATGTAAAACAGCCAAATATAAGAATTCTATGCATCCCTAAGAGTGAAGAAGAAAAAGCAAAAAGCATGGAAAACCTAATTGAGGAAAACTTCCCTGGTATTGCTAGAGTTTTAGATATCCAGATACAAGGTCATTGAACATCTAGAAGACTTATGACAAATAGAATATTACTAAGACACACAGTCATCAGTGTGGACAAAGTCAAAGTAAAAGTGAAAATCCTACATGCTGCAAGATGAAATCAACAAGTAACTTATGAATGAAAACCCATCAGACTAATGGCAGACTTCTCAGCAGAAATCTAACAAACCAGAAGGGATTAGGGTCCCATTTTTATTTTTCTTTAACAAAATAACGTCCAGTGAAGAATTTTGTATACTACAAAACTAAGTTTCACAAGTGAAGGAGAAATAAAGTCTTTCCCAGAAAGAAAACACTAAGAGAATTTGTCACCACTAGACCTGCTAAAAGAAATGCTTAAAAGTCTTCTATACATGGAAAACAACAATTGATACTCCACAGTGTAAAAACCTCTGAGAGTTAAAGCTCACAGTAAACACAAGAGAGAAACACAAGAGAGAAAACAAAGCAACTAGGTAACAATCAACATGATGAACAAAACAGTGTCTCACATATCAATACTAAATTAAATGTAAACAGTCTTAATGTTCCACTTAAAAATATAGATTGGCTGAATGGAAAAAGAGCACAACCCAAATACAAGCTGCCTCCAAGAAACCCATTTAAATCAAAAAGATGCTCATAGACTCAAGGTAAACGGATGGGAAGAAATATTTCACATAAATGGAAATCAAAAGCAACCAGGAGTAGCTATTCTCATATCAGATGAAATAGACTTTAAAACAACAATGATAAAAAAAATACAAAGACAGTTGTTATATAATGATAAAGGGAGTAATTCATCAAAAAGATATAACAATGCTATATATAAGTGCATGTAACACAGTAGATCCCTGATTCAGAAAACAAATATTTCTAGATCTAAGCAAAGAAATAAACACCACAATCATAATAATCAGGACTTTAACACTCCACTGATGGAACTGGAGAGATCATCAAGGCATAAAATCAACAAAGAAACACTGGACTTAAATGGACTCTAGAACAAGTGAAACTAACAGACATTTACAGAACATTCCACCCCAGAACTGCAGAATATACATTTTTCTCATCAGCACATGAGACATTTTCCAAGATAGATCATATGTTAGGCCACAAAACAAGTCTCAGCAAATTCAGAAAAATTGATATTATACCATGTATATTCCCAGATCATGGTGGAATAAAACTGGAAATCAATTCCAAGAGAAAATCTCAAAACTACACAAATACATAGAAATTAAACAATCTGCTGCTGAACAATATTTAGGTCAATGATGAAATTAAGATGGAAATCAAAACATTTTTTGAATTGAGTGACAAAGATGACATAAGCTTCCAAAATTCTGGGATACAGTAAAAGCAGTGCTAAGTGGGATGTTGGTAGCCTTAAATGTCTACATCAAAAAGACAGAAAGATCACAAATTGACAGCCTAATGTCACACCTAAAGGAACTAGAAAAAGAATAACAAACCAAACCCAAAGCTAGCAGAAGAACAGAACTATCAAAGATCAGAGTGTAACGAAATGAAATAGGAACCAAAAAGACAAAATACAAAGGACCAACAAAACAAAAAGTTGGTTCTCTGAAAAAATGAGATCAATAGACCACTAGAAAGATGAATAGAAGAGAAAGGACTCAAATAAGCTAAATCAGAAATGAAAAAAGAGATATTACAATAGATACCACAGAGATACAAAATATCATCCATGATTAATATGGAAATGTCTACACACACAAACTAGACAATCTAAGAAAATGGATAAATTTTTGGAAAACACAACCCCTCCAAATTTGAATCAAGAAGTTGAAATCCTGAACAGAACAATAACAAGTAGTGAGATTGAAACAGTAATAAAAAAAAATCTCCTAACAAAAAAAAGCCCTGGACTAGATGGATTCTATCAGACATGCAAAGAAGAACTGGCACCTATCCTACCGAAACTGTTCTATAACATCAAGAAGGAGGGACTCCTCACTAACTCATTCTATAAAGCCAGTATCACCTTGATGCTAAAGCCAAGAAAGAACACAACAAAAAAGAAACTACAGATCAATACCCCTCATGAATATTGATGCAAGTAATCCTCAACAAACTGAATTCAATAGCACATCAAAAAGGTAAGTCAGCATGATAAAGTGGGTTTTATTTCAGGGATAAAAAGAAGTTTCAATACATAAAAATCAATAAATGTGATTCACCACATAAACCAAATTAAAAACAAAAACCATATCATCTCAATAGATACAGAAGAAGTATTCAATAAAATCCAGTATACCTTCATGATAAAAACCCTCAACAAACTAGGCATAGAAGGAACATATCTCAAAATAATTAAAGTCATATGTGACAAACCCAGAACCAACATCATACTGTATGGAGAAAATTTGAAAGAACTAGAACAAGACAAGTATGCCCAATGTCACCACTTCACTTCTGTTCAACATAGTACTGGAAGTCCTTGCCAGAGCAATCATGCAAGAGAAAGAAATAAACACCATGCAAATTGGGAAAGAGGAGGTCAAATTTCTCTGTTTGCCACATGATATAATCCTCTATATAGAAAACCATAAAGACTCCTAGAATTGATAAATAAATTCATTAAAGTCTGAGGTTACAAAATTAATTTATACAAATCAGCAGCACTTCTATATACTAATAGGAGTCAAGCTGAGAGTCAAATCAAGAACTCAATACCATTTACAATAAATGCAAAGAAAATAAAATACTTAGGAATATACTTAACCAGGAGGAAAAGATATACTGGGGAAAGGATGCCCTATTCAATAAATTATGCTGGGAAAATTGGATAGCCACATACAGAAGAATGAAGCAGAAATCATATCTCTTGCCATATACAAAAATTAACCCAAAATAGATTAAAGACTTAAATGTAAGGCAAGAAACAATAAAAATGCTAGAAGAAAATGTAGGAAAAACTATTCTAGAGACAGGCCTGGGCAACGAATTTATGACTAAGGCACCAAAGACAAATAAAGCAGCAACAAAAGTAAATAATTGGGAGTTAATTAAATTAAAAAAGCTTCTTCACAGCAAAGGAAATAATTAACAGAGTAAACAGGCAACCTACAGAATGGGAGAAAATATTCACAAACTATACATGCAAAAAAGGACTAATTTCCAGAATCTACAAAGAACTTAAATAAAACAGCAAGGAAAAATAAACAATCCCATCAAAAAGTGAGCAAAAGACATGAATAGAATTTTTTCAAAATAAGACAGAGAAATGGCCAACAGACATATAAAAAAATGTTCAATAGCATTAATCATCAGGGAAAAGCAAATTAAAACCACAATGAGATACTATCTTACCCCTATGAGAATGGCCACTACTATTAAAAAGCAAAAAAATAACAAAAAAAAAAAAAGATGCTAGCATGGATGCACAGAAAAAAAGGTATGCTTACACACTGTTGGTGGGATGCAAATTAGTACAACCTATATGGAAAACAGTATGGAGATTCCTCAAAGAGCTAAAAGTATATCTACCATTAATTCAGCAATCCCACTACTAGGTATCTACCCAAATCAAAAGAAGTCATTATATCAAAAAGACACCTATACTTGAATGTTTATCACAGCACAGTTCATAGTTGCAAAGATGTGTAATTAATCTAAGTGACATCAATTCATGAATGGATAAAGAAAATGTGGTGTGTGTATGTATATATACACATACACCCCAGAGTACTACTCACCCATGAAAAGGAATGAAATAATGTCTTCTGTGGTAGCTTGGCTGGAACTGGGGACCATTATCCCCAGTGAAGTATGTCAGGAATAGAAAAACAAATACTACATGTTCTCACTTATTAGTGGGAACTAAATTAAGAATACATAAGGTCACAAAGTGATGTAATACACATTAAAAACTAAGAAAGGGGTCAGGAGGAAGGGGGATGAGGGATAAAAAACTACCTATTGGCATAATATACACTATTCTTGTGACAGGTACACTGAAATCCCTGACTTCAGCATGATACAATCCATCCATGTAACAAAAAACACTTGCACCCCTTAAATTTGTTTGAAATAAAAATAAATATATAAATCTAGTAATGATGATGATTATGGCAAGACTAAACAAGATACCATGTTTTTTAAAATAGTAAACTATTAGCCATTGTTATATTGAATATAAGCTAGAACCACTTAGCAATAAGCAAGTGAAGATAAAGTCAGCATTTATCTAAAAATTATTGAAATAATGAAATGGGAGCTTGCTATTCAAAGTGTGGTCTATGTACTAGAAATATCTGCATTATCAGAGAGCTTGCTAGGAACACATCCCAGACCTACTGAAACATAATCTCCACTTTTATAAGGTAAGATATCTAGGTGATTCAGATACAAACTCAAGTTTGAGAAGTATTGGAATAGCTTTATAGAAGGACACACTGAAAACCTGGTAGAAGTTCATCATAAGGAAATAAATCTAAAAATAAAATAAAACTTGAAAATTCTAAAACCCATTCATGTAGAATTTTTTAAAGTTTCTTTTTAATTACTCTTGTATTAAAATAATTGCAAACACAAATTTTAGAATATTTAGAAAATAATGAATAAGCACTATATAGTCAGATCTTCTGAAATGCAGCTAAGTGCTCAAAAGAAACTTCAACATGTTTAAAACCTATAAGAGGCCGGACGCGGTGGCTCACACCTGTAATCCTAGCACTCTGGGAGGCTGAGGTGGGAAGATGGCTTGAGGTCACAAGTTCGAGACCAGCCTGAGCAAGAGCGAGACCCCATCTCTTCTAAAAATGGAAAGAAATTAGCCAAACAACTAAAAATAGAAAAAATTATCTGGGCATGGTGGTGCGTGCCTGTAGTCCCAGCTACTCAGGAGGCTGAGGCAGGAGGAACGCTTGACCCCAGGAGTTTGAGGTTGCTGTGAGCTAGGCTGACACCATGGCACTCTAGCCCAGGCAAGAGAATGAGACTCTGTCACACACACACACACACACACACACACACACACACACAAAATCCTATAAGAAATATGAAAGAATAAATAAAAGCATTTCTTTCAAGTCTGTAGAAAAATTCTAAGAGATGTTCAGATTCTGTTTGGTTTTCAGCTAAAACCTTAGGGATAGAAAATAATTCCAAAGGTCTGTTCAAGTTGGGTTTATAATGAGTGCAGGCCAGATGACTCTGGGACCCCCAAAGAGCTATACCTTCTGTATAGTGTTAAAAGAAAAATAGATTTGCCTATGTTAAACCATCCCTGCA
>JAQIFY010005187.1:0-11222 GCA_028533085.1 Varecia variegata | reverse complement strand
TTTTTTTTTTTTTTTTTGAGACAGAGTCTCATTCTGTTGCCTGGGCTAGAGTGCCGTGGCATCAGCCTAGCTCACAGCAACCTCAAACTCCTGGGCTCAAGCGATCCTCCTGCCTCAGCCTCCCGAGTAGCTGGGACTACAGGCACGCGCCACCATGCCCGGCTAATTTTTCTATATATATATTTTAGCTGTCCATATAATTTCTTTCTATTTTTAGTAGAGACGGGGTCTCGCTCTTGCTCAGGCTGGTCTCGAACTCCTGACCTCGAACCATCCTCCCGCCTCGGCCTCCCAGAGTGCTAGGATTACAGGCGTGAGCCGCCGTGCCCGGCCTATGTCTTGTATATTTTCACTGAGAAACATTCATCCTGTATGACTTTTCTCTATCATGCAGATTTATCTCCTAACAGCAGTTTGTGCTTATGTCATCCATGGATTAATTTCATAATATATATTAGGCCTCAATAAATCTTCACATGAGGAAACTTTAATTAAGAAATAAGCATTTGTATGTGTGGCATGAGCATCTGCTTCTCCACATTCTTATTCAAGTAAACAAAATTATTGATAAACCTGCGGAAGCATCACAGCTTCATCTCACACACTGGAGCACAGAAAGCCGTGCTTTGGGTAAAAAGAGACTCACGGTTCCCGGTGACAATGATTCCCTCCCTCAGCGTCTTGGTCTTTGCATGGGTGAAGATGTAAGAACAGAAATTTTCTGATTGCACCCGGAAATTGCATTCCAGTTGGTCTTCCGGCACTTCTTCGATACGGCATAAATTTTTTGCGTTACTTGTAGGCCGCTCAAAGACAAAGCACTTCCGTTTTGGAAAGAAATGCCTGATACACTCTCTAGGCATGTTGGAATTGTGGATTCGGGGATTCTTGCCTGTGGAATTGTAAAAGGAGTGCTCACTGAAGAGACAGCCTGTAGGGAAGGGCCAGTGCTGAGGACTTTTCCAAGGATGACTGCATCAGTAGCTCCCCTGCCTTGTAAATCTTTATCCAATCATACAAAGCAGCTTTATACTAATCCACCCAAGGCACGGAAACCCATTTTTGTCCAGGGTGAGAATCAAGAAAGTACTTCTGGAGAGCAAAGGGAGGTATACATGGCAAATGAAGAAATTTATGATTGGTTTTCTCAGCCCTTGTATGGAGGCCAGGAGATTGACTGTTTACTAAATGTTTCTGAGTGGTTAACCACAAACGTTGTCATAAATACTTTTCTGGTATTACAGTCACACGTCAGAAATGAAATGTGGGCTCTAAAACAAACTAAGCTATAAATAAGGGTAAGATGGTGCTGGAAATAAGTTCATGAGGAGGACATATGATACCCATGTCAGAAAAGAAAAATGGTTCAAAATCAGAGCCAAAATTTATAAGCACCATAACTGTGTTTAGAGATTCCTTTAGCAGAAAATTCCAGAGTAAAGTTAATCTAAATGGAATTCGGAGACCTCACCACTTTTCTATGACAGTATATATTAGATTTGACATTGTCCTCCAGAGGGATGCTGTGGCATAGATCATCTTTTCAAAATAAAGGTTTGTGGAAAAGATGAGTAAGTGAATGAACAGAAGTTGACATTGATCCAGTTGTCATCAGTTCCCCACTCCACTAAATATAATCCATGTAATAACTTTATGATAGATTGACAACATATTGTATAAGGCTGTAGAATGAAGAAGGTGATGTTATAGAAAAGGTAAAACGAAGGATTTGATGGTCTTACTGGAAACACATATCAGTGTTGTTTTCTTTGTTCCTGAATCATTTAGTGTATAGATCTTTTCTCTGAAGATGTAACTACCAAGGCTGGTAAAATATACACAGTGAAATATATGTTCAAAATTATGTCATTTGATTTCTTATGATTCTGGGTTTACTGACTTCCAATCAGATGAGGTAATTTTCTCCACACTGAATAAGAGGAGCCTTTAAACTTAATAAGTGACACAAATATATGAATCTTAGGAAGTAATAGCAATGATTGTAATGCTGAAGTTTTTCTTTCATGGTACTGATTGGTCTAAAATCATTTGATAGAACATTAAGTCCTAAATTTCCTCAGTGAATTTAAATGCCAGCTTCTGGACATTTTCAAGTAATAATGACCATGAAAATCACAGCCACCTGTCCATCCCCAATCACCATTATCATGGGCCTCACTTCAGTCTCCTATAAACATTTATGTAAGGTGCTGAATGACCGGGTTTATTCGATCTCACCCCCCCACTGAACTTTCCCACACCCAGGCCATGATCTGGTACCTGGAATCAGCTTCAAGGCATTCTCTAGGTACTCATCTTCTGTGATGGAACGTTCATTTAACTTCAGCTCCAAGGTGAAATCCCGTACAGTCCAAACAAAGTCTGGAAAAAAACTTACAAACTCGGTGGCATTCTCTACTTCGTCAGGTGCTGGGCAGGATTTTGCCCTGATTAGCTCTGTTAGTTCAGTCACGTAGCTGAAATCTTAGCTAAGGAATGAGAAGCACCCTACACAATAATTTCCAGATTGCATGTAGAAACAAATTTTAAACATTGCCTTTTTCCCTGTGTCCATTCTTACTCAATGAGGATAATTGGGTCCCAGCAAAGAAGACACAGTGTCAGTTTCTATTCCACTAAACTCAATGAAACACTGACATTCACTTTCTAGAAGGATACTGCAGCTGCTCCAGGGCCTGGTGGTTGATGGTGTTCATGCTGTTGTAGACAAAGGTGCTGCTCAGAAGCACAGCCAGGGCAAAGATCCAGCAGTCATTCTTGGGGTCACCCTAAAATGCACGTTTGAGCAAAGGACTTAGGAGTTTATTCTTCATTCATTCATTCATTCATTTGGTTGTTCTTTCACTATTCAGCTGTACCATAGTTGAATAGTAGGGTAAATAACATAAATTTTGAAGGTATTGCTACATTCAAACCTCATTTTTGTTATTTACATTGAGCCCTTTCAGGGCATCACTTCATTTACCTATTAACAGAAATTAATGACATTGTTAATGTGCATAAAATATTTAATAAAGTGTCTAGAACATAGTAGGTGTCCAGTAATAAATGGGCAATTATTTCATTGTAATTTTTTCTCAATCATTACTATATTAAGGACACGAATGCTATTTAATTAAGTTCAACAACTCTTTATTAGGCATCTGACAAAATGACAGACCCTGCATTTGATTTTTTGATGCAAGGTTCCATATGACAATCCCTACCCTCAAGAAATTGACTTTCTGGAGCAGTAGATAAACATGAGAACATACAAATGCAGCCAAAATAGTAATGTCTTCCAAGAGTAAAACCCAAAGTTATAAATTAAAAATAAATGTTGGGGGGGGCAGGCCAGAAATGTGAATAATTACTCCCTGAATGCAGAGTAAGAAGTGATTATATTAGACTCAGATATGACGGCAGTAGGTTGAAAATGCCTGAGCTTTAAAGAACTGATAGAATGTGGACTTGCAAAGCTGCAGGGATCAAGCGGGTAGAATGACCAACAGAAGTCAAGTCAGCGTGGTTAGAGCATGGTCATATAAACGTATTACAGAATTATTTTATTGACTGAAGCAGTAGCTATATATGCCAGAGCAAAAGAGGAGGCTGGAAGCAAGATTCATGGCAAGACAAGAAAGGCCTATAAACAGATGTAGACACTATCCAAATCATACTCCCAGTTCTACAGTCAGCCAGTAGTTCTGTTGCCATCAGTTTATATTTTGATATGTTTTGGTCTCTTGACAAATGCAATTAGATATTAAATAGAAAGCAGATGTCTTACGTAAACTTCAAGACAAGAAGATAACTGAGAATTTTAAAACCGAAATTTTAAATTCAGAGTTTCTAATTCTGTGCTTCCTTCTCTCCTCCCACCATTTAAATCTATTAAAATAAAATTAAATACACACATAAATAAATAAGACCAGGATTTTGCAACCAGTGAATTATTTTCAACATTTAAAAAGCAAGTTTAAAACTCCAAGAAAAAAAATAAGAGGACTACCATGAGCAGAGAAGATTCTCTGCCTCACCTTTTCCACGTCACCCAGGCCCTCGGTGTCTAGAAGGACCAGGATGTGGTCCGGCTTGGTGGGGTGGGGCACACACCACATCCAGATACCTTTGGTTTCAGATCTCACTGTGGAGCCCAGAGGGAAGCCTAAAGGAAAGAGGAGAAACAACAAACAGTGACAGCACATAGACCAGGATGCCCAGGGGTTACATTGTATATGAAATATACAAGGATCCTACTGTCTGCCTTTCTGCTCATCCGTTTTTCAAAACAGGATATATTAAACTACACTTGTGTGCTATTTGAAATGACCATATACCTTGAGCTAAAGTGGTGTAGGATAAGAAAAGGAATAATTGCTACAGCTGAGCTCCTGAGCAGGTGAGAGTGGATGGGACTGAGAAGATCAATAGAGTGGATGTTTTGATAGGGCTGGGATAATTATTGACTATTGGACAAAAAAGTAAGATTTTATGGACTTATTGGGATTGAGATTGTAAATTTGATGGAGAGAATTAGATGTTTTCTTCACTGGGAGGAGTCATGCTCTTCTTTAAGATAACCCTAGAGGAGGTATGATCTGCCTGTGTTATCACTGGTTCCAAGCAAATGGCTCCTGCCCCAACACCACACTCACCTTGTCTTCGTCCTGCAAGACGATTCATGAGATAGGATTTTCCCGTACGATATAGCCCTACAATGGCCACCACTACCACAGGCTGAGAAATCTTGTTCAGAATCTGTAATGCTCTTGGATTCACCGCCATCTGCTCTTTCTGGTTTTCCACTAGACAAATAGGCGCAATCATGGTGGATTCAGATGCCATGGTAACCTGAAAACCCAGAGACACCACTCAGTAGAACGCAAGAGCCTGAAGTCATCCGTAATGGTTACCCAAAGCACATGCATATCAGCTTTCTGCTTGCAGAAGCTATATATCAATTTCTTATGTTTCATGTGTTTCTTAAGGAAACATCTCATGATTCTTACAAAAACCCTAAAAGAGCCTTGCCAAGAGGATGATAAAATGAATAGAATGAGAAAAGCAAAAAGGTGATGACAGAGCCCCAAGAATACTAAAATTTGGGGGCAAATAGAGGCAGAGTGTGATACGAAGGAAATGAGGAGTTGTCAGAAAAGGTTTTGGCATTCCAGAAGAATTTGTTCTCTCATTAATTCAGGAAATATTATTGAATAGCTACCCTGTGCTGGACACAGGTCTAGGTGCTCAGTGTCAAGCCAGGAACAAAATTGTTACAAATTCCTGCCTATTGGATCTCTATTCTAGCGGGGGGACAGATAATAAATAAAGCAAATAAGAAAAAAAATTATATATTTATCCTAGATGATGGTATTTCTCAGGAGACAATAGCATGGAATGGGATGGAGAGTGTTGGAAACTGAATTTATATAAAGGGTAGTTAGTTAGAGAAGGCCTCCCTGAGAAAGAGACAAAGTGAAGATGATCATTGATTGACCTGGATCAGGACAGACTTAGTGAATTGGTGAAAGCAGGAGCAGGCTGGACAGAGGAATGATCATGAAAAAAGGAAGAAAAGATAATATAACTTTCTCTCAAAACACAACAGGATAGATTTTTAGAGTAACTAGACAAACATATGGTCTAGAATTTATTTTTTTTCTTAGCTCAAGGTAAAAGATACGTCTTATTTATAGGCTGACAGGGAAAAGATCCAGTAGCCAGGGTTTTTTAGGGTCTTCCCAGATGTAACAGGGTCCCACATCTTGTCAAGGCTTTTCTTCAAATGTTTTCTTCATAACGAGTGAGGCTCTGCAAGAACTCAAGAGACAGAAAGCAGTGACAGAGCACTGACTGTTGCTGTATTTTCTCACAGACAATGCTCAGCAACATTCTCGTGTACCCTTCCTTTATTAGCTGTGTGACCCTTGGATAGATTATTGATTTCCCTCTGCCTCAGTTTCATCTTCTGTAAAATGGAAATACTAATAGTAAAAATCTATTGATCATTAGGAGTATTAAATATCTCATTATAATGCTCTTAAAATCATGCCTGGTACGTAGTATATCCTCTGTAGGCATTGTATAAAAATAGTGTCTAAGAAGCCAAGGAGGGTAATTTTTAAATGAAGCTGAGGGGTTGACCTTGGGCAGAAACAGTGATGCTGCTCTCCGGGTGCAAGCAAGTGCAGGGCATAGCCCAGGAGGAGGATGAATAGGCAGGAGCTGACCCAGTGGAAAGTGCTAGCAGGAGGTCATGAACACAGGATGAATCAGGCAAGGGGAACCGAGAGCTGTCCTGGGATGTCACAGCACAGTTCTGGAGTCAGGCTGCTGGGGTTCAAACCCTAGGGTTCCGATCACCTATTGCCTTGAAAAATGGAATTTACCTCTGTAAACTAGATTTTCTTATCAGTGTTATAGGTAAGCAATAATGAGTGCCTGATTTATTACTGTAATGCTGATAAAAAGTAAAGTCTCGAGAAATAATTATTTTAAATTTTCAAGATTAATATATTGTTTCTAGAGTGAGTAGGCAGGCAGTGTGGTTTTTTTTCTTGGAGAGACAGGTCTCGCTCAGTTGCCTAGGGCCAGAGAGTGCGGTGGTGTCATCATAGCTTACTGAGCTTACTGCAACCTCCAACTCCTGGATTCAAGCCATCCGCCTGCCTCAGCCTGAGTAGCTGGGACTACAGGCAAATGCCACCATGCCCAGCTAAATTTTCTATTTTTTTGTAGAGACAGGGTCTTGCTTGCTATGTTACTCAGCCTGGTCTTGAACTCCTGGCCTCAAGCAATCCTTCTGCCTCGGCCTCCCAAAGTGCTAGAATTACAGGTATGAGCCAGGACATCCTGTGGCAGTGTGTTAATATGTATCAGTATGTTCTGTGAGATGCAAATTACCAAGAAATAAAAAATATCTAAAATCTCCTTGTCAGCAAAATCATCACTTTGTTTCTTACCAGAGTTCCTCTATAGAATTTCGCTTCTTTTTCTGTAGGTGCTGGGGAGCAAGACTGGAGGAGTGAAACATGAGCCTTTCACTGGTGTGTACTGAACAGGAAGAATCGTACAGTATATATCTTATATTGAGTGTTTTAAAAGCTTTGTGTGGAAATAGATGAATTTACAGCATCATGTTTGCTTGTGTAATGCAAAGCATAGTGAGATATCCAAGCCAGGAAGCTTCTAAATCCAAAACAAACTAGTAGAAAAAGACAGCTTAATTAGTTGCGGGTAGACAATCAACGGTTTTCAAAAGTTACTGTCCACGGAGACATCTGGAGTTAGGGTTAGAAATGCCTCAGCCCAGGCTCAGGCCTGTAGTCCCAGCACTTTGGGAGGCTGAGGCTGGAGTATCCCTTGAAACTAGGAGTTGGAAACCAGCCTGGACAACATAGCTAGACCTGTCTTGGCAAAAAGTATAAAATAAAATTAGCTAGGTAGGGTGGCAGGGGCCTATAGTCCTAGCTAGTCGGTAGGCTCAGGCAGGAGGATACTGGAGCCCAGGAGTTGGAGGCTGCAGGGAGTTGGAGGCTGCAGTGAGCTACAATCGTGCCACTGCACTCCAGTTTAGGCCACAGAGAAAGTCCCTGTCTCTCGAAAAACGAAAAAGAAATCTGAAACTCTGTTTTTTCAACCAGTACAACACGTTTTTCTGATGCAATTCTTGCATGGACTAGGCATTAAAAACAAAGCATGATAAACAAACAAGATTAGACCCTAAAGTTCTTTTAAACAGCTGATTAGTGAGAGTGAGACTGAAAGTCCATATAATGACGCTTTGTAGTATCTTTGTAATGTTAAATGTAGCTAATAGAAAAGTAATCAACAGTCAAACTTTCAAGGATTTACATTGCCTGTAGCAAGGATCTTTTCTCTGTCTCTCCAACGTACGGCAGCGGGCAGCCAGGAACCGTCTGAGAAAGGAAGAGGGAGAGAGCAACCCCACAGCAGCGCCTCTGCGAGGGGGCTGGATCGTGGTCCTTCCGTGGGAGAAAGGACATCAGCCCTCCTTTCGGTAGCATATGGGCTCTTTGCTGCAGCCCTGGGTGGATGCTCCGAGGAGGAGCGGCTCATGCTGGGGACATAGTGCGCGCGCTGTTGGCTCGAAGCCACCTCTGAAGCAAACTGAGATTCTGAGCCACCTGGAGCAAAGCGGGAGTCACACAGAATCTAGCCACCGGCGCGGTCCTCCAGCTATGTCTGTCACCTACCAGTGTGGAGTCCCCCCAGCCTCCCCGTGTGGAGCCTACGCTTGGGAATTCGTTGTTGTTTGTTTGTTAACCCAAATGTGCATGAAAGGCAAAGCTTAGGAGCGACCTTACCTGGTGCTGGCGCGGGCGCTGCAACCGCAGGACAGGTTCGCAGCTGTCCTTGCTCACCCCTTCAGCTCTCCTGATCTGCCTCCTCAGGACACCAGCTGTTCTTAGAAACTGAAAGCCGCGCAGGACATTACAGACATCCAAGTAAGCGCTGGAATGCAGAGAACCGAAATTGAAAGGAAAAGCGCTTTCTCGGAAGTGAATTGTTGGGGTTTTCTCTGTTTTCCTGAGGCAAGAGACCAGAAGAAGTAGGAGAAAATTGCTGGTTCCTCAACATCAGACTTCGGAAACCCAGGCTTGTTCCTCTTCCACCCTTGGCTTAGGTTTCTTTAGTCCCCAAAATGAATATAGAGCACAAGATGTGAATGTAAACAAAGTAAATGTAGATTCAGAGTGTTTCGACAGCCTGTCCATCAGGGTAATTTTGCCAGGAAAAAAGTTTGGGTTTTTGCTTTTTTTTAACTTGTTTACTTGCTCGTTTCTCATCTCTTTTTTTAAGTTCCTTTTTCATTAACTGTAAAAATGCATGTGTGTGTTTTTTTATATATGTGCGTATAAATGTATGTATCCCCTAAAATTATAGTCCAGAGGTGCAATTATAGTCCAGAGGTGGCAAGTAAACACTTCCTCTCTTTCAAAAAACAGTCATCTCATTGAAACTGGACTTTTTGGAGGGCAGCAGGATTATTGGACTATTCAAAGCATAATTCATAATTAAGAGTCTTACCCAGGCTACCAAAAAAACTGGCTCAGTTCCTAAGATCACTAGTCAGTTTGTCAACAGAAGTTGAGAAAACTTCTACCCAAAACAACGGGTAATGTGTCCCCAGTTTTACCTGTCTACCCCCTAAATCTTCCTATTAGTTTAAATATGGCTAATTAAACATTTGCAAATTCTTAAGTCCAAAATTTTAGGCATTTTTCCTTAAAAAGGTAAAATTACTGGTGCTGATTTTAAGACAAAACTTGAAATTTATTTCCTGTAAGTGATATTGAAAGTGAAAATAAAGTTAATCTAATTTGAAATAAGACCAGTAATAATAAGTCAGCTGCTTTTTCTTCTGACCATTTTAATGTACATTTTTATATCAGGAAGCCCCTTTCTCTCTCAAACAAAAAGTAAAAAAGGAAATTGATGATTGAATCATGGTAAATATTGTGTCTGAACCAACTGAATTCCACCAAATTCCATCCAGGCACCCCTTTTCAAATAATCTAATGATAATGACACTAGATAGTCATGAAAATGTTAATCAAGAAGAAATTTAATTCACAGTGCATGCTATATATACATATATATTTTGATTACACTTATGAGAAGACATATATAGCAACATATCTATGTTACATAGGTAAAAGCCTAGAAGTATTCACCCTACCACCACCCAAAAAAATTAATGCTTCTAGCTCAAGTGACTTTTCAAAATTTTTATCTGTATTATATGAATTTTTAATGAGTCTGTTTTTTATGATCACAGACATATACACACATACACATAACAATGAAATTTTATTTTGATAAAGAGAATCCATTTAGTTCAACATTTAAAAAATATTTTCCATGTCTCAGGTTTTATAATTCTTATTTGTACATTTGTTGAATAAGTATTATATCTAATAATCAAGGTCTATATACTTTTATATCTGTGCTTTAACTTGTCATTTATTTATAAGGTGAATCACAGAAAAAAACATTGTTTGAAATGAAGGTGTTTTACCGGTTCACTGGTTTTGGAAAAAAACTAGAGGAAATAATAGAGTTGCAGATGTCTTTATCCCATTGAGCTAGTCAAGAAGACGGGAAGTTAGGACATTATTAGGTCATACTGGGGCAAGTGATTACATTATCCCTGTGTAATTACTTTAAAATAGTTCATAATAATAATCAATGTTTTGTTTGGGGGGGGTGTGTGTATGTGTGCGCGCGCAGGCACCTGTGTTTACAAACTGATTTCAATCTCCATTCTAGAAGTGATGATAAGCATATGAATGGCCCAATCTGGAATGATCTTCTCCAGAAGGAGGTATTTTTTTTAAGCATCAACACCAAATTCTTGCCAACTGACCTAAGGGATAGTAGATTTAATATTATCAGTGTTGTTTAACAGAGGTAATTAATTGAAAAAATAAGCAACACCCTTGCATGAAGAAGTGTCTGTTTGGGCTTCTATAAAAAATATAATAAACCAGGTACCTTAGAAACAACAGAAATGTATTTCTCATATTTCTGGAGGCTGGCATATACAAGATTAAGGCACTGGAGGATTTGATGTCTGGTGAGGGCCACTTTCTGGTTCAATAGATGGTGCCTTCTTGCTGTGTCCTCACGTGGTGAAGGGCAAGGCAGCTCTCTGGGCCTCTTTTGTAAGGGCATTAATCCCATTCCTGAGAGCTCCCCCCTTGTGACCTAACCCCCTCCTAAAGGACCCCACCTCCTAATACTATCACATTGGTGATTAGGTTGCAGCATGTAGATTGAGGGGGAGCACAAACGTTCAGACCATGGCAAGAATGCATAAAATTAAGCAACCCTCTTAGCCTATGCCATCTGTGTAGTGTTTTAATTTAAGAACCTACTGCCCTGCTTGTTACACTCCACAGAGGATTCTGCCACCTGGTTTAACTTCGGGGCCAGGCGTGGAAGCTCACCACATTCAAATTGGAATGAACCTTTGCTTCAAAGGAGCAGCATCTGTAGGCTAAAAACAGATTATATGACTATTTGTAGCTGCTTGCTGTTAAATGTTTGACAGAAGTTAATCCAGGCCTTTTTCATTGTCATATAAATAAAAACCTGGTATCAAGTTTTATGGGATGGGGATTCATGACTCCTCTAAGTTCTAACCACAAGGAGCAATTCACTCTTTCTTTTATGATTCAGTAACTCCTTACATT
>JAQIFY010005186.1:0-11224 GCA_028533085.1 Varecia variegata | reverse complement strand
AGTATGACAGTTTCTCATACATTTTTCCCATCTTTGCCTTCTCCCATGAATGTGGTAAATTGTTGAGTTTTGTCTTTGGCTTTTCAAATTGTACTGTTTTCTAATTGCTTGGCTACATCATAATAGATTTTTTTTAAAAACTAACGTCTTTTCTTTCCCTCCACACTCTGTTGTTCTTTTCTATCTTATATTTCTGTGTGTCTTTTTTTGTGGTCATGTGGTGTCTTGTTCTGGGCCTGAACTGCTCTTCCTGCTATAGGTAATTTACTGTTTTCTTGATGCAGATTTATTTAAGGGGCAGTTAACTTATCTTCAATGGAATTTTTACTTCTTTTGCATCAAGAAAATATTTAGGGAAGCCATCTCCACTTCATCTTCTTTATAGTGTTCCTTGCCTTTATATAAGCGTCATTCTCTAGTTATCATTCCTGTAATTACATTTCCAGAGAAAACTCTCCTCTTCTGACATCTGATTGATTGCTTTAGGAAACTTTTACAGTGTCTCTTAGCTTTTGCTTCTTTAGTTCCTGGCATTATAATCTTTAATTTCTTTAATGAGATGATATCTTAGTTACTTCGACATGCTTAGGGATTTAAGACATTACATTCATTAACATTACTGTTTTAAAGTGACTTGTGGTCTTCTAACATAAATGCAGAGTCAGTACAGTGGAGCTAATATACAGAGATTGGAGACAGCAAGGAAATTGGGCAGCAGGTACTAGGGCACATCCATGGTGCAGGCATTTTAACTTCAAGACACCCAACACCTGAGGCAGTGAGTTTTGGGGAAGGGCTTTGGTCAGAATCCTAGTGTTCTCGTTCTATATTCCCTGTCGTCTTCACCCATTTCGTATGCACACACAAACCCTCAGTTTCTGGCTATTTGTTGAGGAAAAGAGAATAGATGTTGGAGTCACAGCCTGGGCTAGAATTCTGATTCTGTCACTTCCTATCTGTAGTTTTCAATATGTGATTAACCCCTCTTAGTCTCAGTTTCTTCATGTGTATGAGTAGAGGCAGTGTACAGGAGAATACATAGTTAACAGCTCTGTTTACTGACACACTGATTTACTGTATGGTAGAGACAGATTGCTTGGATTTGAATCTACGTCTGTGACTTTGAAAAAGTCTTGGTTTCCCTGTCTGTAACAGTTTTTCCACTCCTTAGGATTGTTAGGAGAATTCAGTGAATTAAAACATGTTAAGCACTTTAGAGGTGTGCCTTACTTGGGGTAAACACTAGGTTTTTTGTTTTTGTTGTTTTTAACTTTTGGAGACAGAATCTCACTTTGTTGCCCTGGGTAGAGTACAATGTCATCATAGCTCACTGCAACCTCAAACTCCTGGGCTCAAGCAATCCTCCTGCCTCAGCCCTCCTGAGTAGCTGGGACTACAGGTATGCGCCATGATGCCTGGCCAAGTTTTTTTTTTTTTAAGTAGAGATGAGGTTTCGCTCTTGCTCAGGCTGATCTTGAACTCCTGAGCTCAAGCAAATCCTCCTGCCTCAGCCTACCAGAGTGCTAGGCTTACAGGCATGAGCCACCATGCCTAGCCTAAACTCTAGATTAACTACTATCATCATTAATAACTGTCATAATAAAAACATGATGAATTATATGTGAAATTCTTTAATACAGTGTACAAATAGTATCCAACACAGTTATTTTTACTTTACAATGGTTTGAAAGCAATATACCTTCAGTAGAAACTGTACTTTGAATTTTACATTTTGATCTTTTATTTTTTATTATAATTTTTTTATTATAAGATAGGCCATGTGTTAGATGATTTTGTCCAACTGTAGGCTAATATACATGTTCTGAGCACATTAAGGTAGGCTAGGCTAAGCTATGATTTTTGATAGGTGTATTAAATGGATTTTTGATTTCCGATATTTTCAACTCACAGTGGGTTTATTGGGATGTAATCCCGTTGTAAATTAAGGAGCATCTGTAGTTGATAATGGGCTTCTTTCTGTTATATTTGAAGATGTCTGTAAGTTTTTAAAGCTCCAAGAGGTCTTTTACAAGTTAGAGATCCTGTTGGGTACTGCTTACTGTTGTGGTAAATTTGTTGTAAATCTTACTGTATATTATTAATAAATTGTTAACGCATGAAAAAGCTCAAGTCCTCACTTGTTGCCACATTGTCATTGTGCTACAGTCAAGTTGTTCCACTTTCATTATCACAGATTCCCTGTTCGGTGCTTTTGTGTTTGGTAAGGAGAACATCGACTGTCCAGGTGTTTGCTTGCTGTGATTCTGGGGGTGCTTTCTTTCTTTGTTTCCCATAGAACGAGATGGTTCGGGAGCTAGATGGCCACGTCTTGAAGTGTGTGAAAGACCAAAATGGCAATCATGTGGTTCAGAAATGTATTGAATGTGTACAGCCCCAGTCTTTGCAGTTTATCATCGATGCGTTTAAAGGGCAGGTAAGTGACTTAGGAAAGAAATAATGGAAACAAATTGATGATTGTTTCCTTTGTGAGGAGAGAATAAAATAAGATTTGTGGCATGTTCTCAACATGCTCAATATATTTTAGACTGCAGTAAAAAGCAATCCTCTATAGTGGTGTCAAGTACCTAGCTCTGTGTTGTCAAGTCTCTTCCCTTAACCGTCCGTGGGCCTTCTCTCCATCATTAATGCAGATATCTGCTCACGTTGACATGAAACACTGTCAGAGTTGTTAAGATGAAATCTCATATTTGAAGAATAAATTTTTTCCCATGGTTAAATGCCATTCTGATAATTTAAGGTTTTTATCGCTTCTTAAAATTCAGGTCTTTTACAGGTCATGTGTGAATATACTTTTAAAATAACAAGGTACTTTTTGCTTAATTTTTTTGGAGGGGATGTGGTTGGGTTAGTTTGAACTGTATTAAGTGGCCATGTAACCAGAGATAGCTTCTAATTTCTCCTGTTTACCTGTAGGTCCGAAGTCTTTTCTTAGCTGCAGCTTCCAAGCAGAGTTTTTACTTTTATATGCCTTGGTTTTTCCAGAATTTCCTCTGAATTGGCTATAGTTTTTAATTTCTTTCGTTAAAAAAACAGTGTCCTCACACCTTCCTAAATTGGATGAGACAGGAGATTATTAAAACATACCCCCTTCTTAGGTGTCTGAAATTGGGTCTTTTTTTTAGAAAGGGGGAAAAATGAGAAAAAGCAGTAGATTTTCAGTTGTGTGTACTGCTAAGCCTAGATTAAAATGTGTGATTTGGAGTTCCTTGGGTTTTGCCATTTCCTCAATTACCAAAATGGTCATGTGGATTATAGACAGCATCCCAGGTGGTTATTGGGAGTTTCCGAGTTAATTTAAAAAGGGTAGGTCTGTTTACTTTAAAATTAAGGTATTACATTTATGGAAATACATAACTAAAAAAGGTAAAACAATTAGGCCACCAGGAGAGAATATTTTCAAGATGAAACTGTCAAAGAATTGATAACTAGAATATATAAAGAACCTCTAATCAAAAAGAACAATACAACATGTTGCAAAAATGGGACTGAAAACATGAATTGACATTTCAGAAGAAAAACACAAATTGCCAGTAGACCATTTGTAAAAAATACTGAATTCCATTAGTATCAAGGAAAATGCAAAATGAAGCCACAAATGATAGACCATCTTCTACCCATTGGTTGCTGTGTACTGGCAGGAATGTGGCATCTGATACACAGCCATTTTTGAAAATAATTTAATATTGTCTTTCAGATTTCAACCTTTGTATTTTTTGTGATCTAGCCTTCCTATCCTAGGTTTATACCTGGTGAAACATCTGTATCCATATACCATGAGACTTATTTAGACATGTTTAAAGCACCATTATTCCCCTAATAGGAAAAGACTAAGCAGTCCAGATGACCATAAGCAGGGGATTGGATTTTTAAAAAAATCTTGTGTACTCAGCCAACAGCTTTCTATACACCTGTACAGAATAAACTACAGAAATCCACAGTATTTCAGGTGAATATTGGAAACATAATATTGGGTAAAATAAATCAAGTTGCTCTAGACTACGAGTGTAGCATTTTTATAAAGCTAAACTCTAGTAGAATCATACGGTTTACTGTGTAAGTATACAGTTGTAAGTGTAAAGCTACATATATAAAATCATATGTAAAGCATTCAGTGTAGTGACTGACACTTGGTAAGCATCCAGTAAGTGTCAGCTATTGTTACTGCTCTTATTCTTCTTCTTAAGTACAGATCGCAGGCACATGTCATTCAGCTAGGAAGGGCAGTGTGAAGATGGGATCTAAAGCCTATGTGCTTTTCTGTTGCTCCAAACCCAACAAAAGAGGAAGCTTTTCTTGTTGCTGAAAAACACCACAATTAAATTCAGAACATTTCATTGTTCTGCATTGTGTTATTGTGGCCATGTGAAAGCATTCGGGATTTGATCCCAGTCTTTCCATTTTCTATTTTTAACCCTATCCTTTGGAGAGGCTGTCAGTTGACACTCTTAACTGTGTTTTTCATGACCTTGACCAATTCCCCTTTCCTTTTAGGCTTTTTAGAAAAGTCCTTTTCAGCTCTGAATGTATGCGCATCTGTGAATTCCCAAAATAGTTAAGCAATGGGTTTATTTACACACACACACATCCCCTTATTATTTGTAGAGAGAATTTAAATGCCATTCAGTTCATTTTTGAAGTTCAGTGGGATAATACATATAAACAATACTGAGGCATTGAAAGTGGCAACTGTCATTTTTGCCTTTCTTTGTTGTATTTGTCTGCCCTAGGTATTTGCTTTGTCCACGCATCCTTATGGCTGCCGAGTGATTCAGAGAATCCTGGAGCATTGTCTCCCTGACCAGACACTCCCTATTTTAGAGGAGCTTCACCAGCACACAGAGCAACTTGTACAGGTAGTGGACTTGCCAGTCGGTGAACAACAAACACCTGTGGGCTCGTGCAGGCCACAGTTGGTGTGTTTGTCAGCATAGATTCCAGAAGAGTTTAATGTGTTTAAAATGCCCATTGAGTCTTTTGTGCATGATTTCATTCATAGCAGCCTTGTTTATGCTTTATGAGTAATGGATAGATCCCTGGCCTTGGAGTCAGAAGATCTGGCTTCCAGAACTGTCATGGACTAGCTATGTCATCTTAGATAGGCCATTTAATCCGTTTGGCTCTCAGTTGATGACATTGTCAAATGAACTAAGTGGATTGATTGGTTTGTTTGTTTTCCTTTCCCCTTTATGGCTTTGATACTTTTTCTGCTTTTACCACTGATTAAATAATTAGATATGGCGGTTTTATTGGTCATAAATGTTTCCAGTTTTTCTCTGTTGTAGATAGATGCAGTGAATTGTTTGTGCATATGTTTGAAAAAAATAAATTTATTCCCATAATGCCCCCCCTTAAATAAAACATGCCTACTTTCTTTGTATTACTTTCTTATAGTAATTTATGAAGAACCCAACTAGGATTTTTGGGTATAAACATATACAAAAATATTCCATTGTTTAGTAATAATAATGTGTTCCTGTTTTGTAATAAGAAATTGTTACTACCTATCCATTTAGAAAATTGTTGTGTGTTCATTCGTGTTCAGATAAGCTGTCATGGTGCTAAAAGAAAGATAAGTGTTAATTAGATGTTAGTTCTTACATAACCCACAGAATTGGTTTTTACATAAATGTTATTTCTATTGTCGCTTCTCAAACAGGATCAATATGGAAATTATGTAATCCAACATGTATTGGAGCATGGTCGTCCTGAGGACAAAAGCAAAATTGTAGCAGAAATCCGAGGCAATGTACTTGTATTGAGTCAGCACAAATTTGC
Source organism: Varecia variegata (assembly GCA_028533085.1). Lineage (NCBI taxonomy): Eukaryota > Metazoa > Chordata > Mammalia > Primates > Lemuridae > Varecia > Varecia variegata. The sequence goes on along the minus strand of JAQIFY010005186.1, from coordinate 5,428 downwards.
AAGGTACGTCCTTTGAGTTTCACGGACTGCTTCCCAGAAGAGAGGATTAGTAGTATTTCAACTATAGAGAGAAAGATTGAATTGTCATTCTTTTCTTTTTTTAAATATTTATTATTTTCAAAGTATACATAGCTTGTAAAGTCAAATAGTTCTACTACAAGGTATCAACCATTAGAAGTCCCTTAGTGGGCTTCTTATTCCTCTAGAGTCAGTCACTTTGAAACATGGGGACTATATTCCTAAAGAATGTAAGTATTGCACTGAATTCTTTATTATTAACTAACTTACTTGAAATTGTGAGCTGTCACTTACTCAGGTTCCTTTTTGGTGCCCAAAAGAGAGGCAGTTTATTATATCTATACTAGGCCTTTGTATTCTTAGACTCTCTTTTCCAGTCTTCATATTGTGTTAAGCTCAAGAGTGAAATGCACTAGTTATTCCCACGTTGTGGTAGGTATGTTAGATAATTTACAAGTAGCAGAGGTTGGAGAAGAAATTGATGGCCCTTCCATGGGGTTAGTGATATTGTCCATTGTCCTCTAAGAGAAGATTCTGTATATCCTACTGCCCACACAACATACAGTACTTTCTATTTTTGGAATATTTTTTCCCTATCTTTTAGAATAAATTGCAAGGCAGGTAGGACTCATACAACCTTGATGTTTTTTTAAATTGTTCATTTTTAATTTGTGAAATCTTATTGCAGCATAGAAAACAAAGAAAAGAAATAAAAGTACCTGTAGATCCAGTATCTTAATAGCCTAACCACATCAGCGTCATCTCTTAAGACCTTGTATTTTTTTTTTTTTTTTTTTTCTCTGTGTGACCAGTTGGTAGGACCAGGGAAGCAGGGTCAGAATCTCTTGGGTTTCTTCTTTGGGTCACTCCCCTGTTTACTTTTTGTTTAGAGTGTTTAATTTCTCCCTTGGATACAGCATGGATATTAATTAATATCATGACAGATTTATGATCTGGTAATGCCTGTGGGTCCCACCCTCCCATTGATAACCTATAAACTGTGGACAAAAATATAAGAACTACCTGAAGGCACTTGAGAGTGCCCCAAAAGCAGGTGGATACCAGAGAGGCAGGGGGTTGATATTTGGAAAAAAATTACACTATGGAAATTATCTATTTTTAATGGCTTTTAGCTTATGGGCACTTCCCAGTCTGCTCCACGCTGGGCAGCTAAAACTGGGATAGAAAGTAAGGTTGAGGCAGGAGGATCATTTGAGGTCAGGAGTTCAAGACCAGCCTGGGCAACAAAGTGAGACCCCATCTCTATAAAAAAATAAAAAATTAGCTGGGCGTGGTGGTGTGCGCCTGTCCTTCCAGCTACTTGGAAGACTGAGGCAGGAGGATCGCTTGAGCCTGGGAGTTCGAGGTTATAGTGAGCTATGGTCTCGCCACTGCACCCCAGCCTGGGCAACACAGCAAGATCCTGTCTCTAAAAGGAAAGAAGAAAGTCCTCAGTGTTCCCAGAGGGCAGAGTTTAGGGCAACCATGACTGAGAGAAATCCTGGAAAAGAAGTGGGGGGGGGGGGCTCCTTTTAAACCTCCAAATGTCTAGCCAACCCCTGAACCACATTTATATGGGGCAAACTCAGAGAACCTAAGGCTAAAAGATTTGAGTTGAAATTTCATCTGCTGCCCATTGCATGGAAGAAGTTTGCAGTTTGACTACAGCCAAGTTAACCACAATAAAAAGGGAAGGGGGGAGTGCTTCTCTTTGGAGAGACATAACAGAAGTGTGAGTTTCCACAGTGTCTTCATGATGTCTAGATAACAGGAAAATGTGACCTGTACTCAGGAAAAAAAAGAAATAAAAATCAATGAGTAGTTCTGAGATGACCCAGATATTGGAATTAGTAGAGGATTATAAAGCAGCTATTTTAATATACTCAACGATATAAAGGAAAATATGCTTGTAGTGAGTGAAAAAATAGATGTTAGAGAATTATAAACTTTAGTATGAAAAAATGGAAATTTTAGGATAGAAAAATAAAACATCTGAAATAAAATTCACTATATGGCCTTAAAAGCAGATTAGAGATGATAGAAGAAAGAGCCAATGACCTTGAAACTAGATCAATAGAAATAAACCAATAAAATAGATCAGTGGCTTTCAGACATTTTTGCTGGTGACCCAGAGTACAAAATAAATTTTTCATTTTTGACTTTGTATGCACAGGTATGTCCACACAGACATACACACACCCCTACCCTTGACATACACAAACACACACACACCCTACCCCTGAAATGGTATTGCCCACGATCAACTCTTGATACTTAGTTATTCTGTTTCATTTAAAATAAGAAAGCACAAATCACTATATTGATTTCACCACCCACAAATAGGTTGGGAACCAGTTTCAGAAACCCTGGAACAAAGACTGAAACTGTCTGGGTTGTGTATTAAGCCTTTGGCCAATTGGGATCCTATAGCTGATCTACCTGCTTGCTTGGGAGGCAAATCGGTGTTGGGGATTGAGTACTTCACCCATAAGAATGAGTGTCCTGTCTTACCCCTGTTTAGCAAACAGTCCTGTCTAATCCTGACCACTTTGTAGGGGAGGCTGGGCTGAAGTAGATTAAGGTACAACTCAGCTGAGCAGTCCTGAGAAGTCATGTGTTCTCTGCCTGAGCATTTGGAGATGGTGGTTAGCTTCGTGCTCTCTGAACTGGCTCAGCAATATCTTAACTCCCATTTCTGCTAAGGAAGAAGCCAGTGGCTGCTAGGAGATTTGTTTCCACAGTGCCACACCTTTACCCTGTGCTTAAATTGCATAGTACTCTGGAAGGAAGGTGGGAAGAAACGTTTTCCCATATTGCTATATCAGAGGGGAGAAGCTGTTGGCTTAAACTTGATAAATTCACGTACTAGATTTTATGTACAGCATGTATCTGTCTTAAGAAGGAAGATTGAAGAAATGTCTGGTAGGATGGTAGTTCTTAAATATTCTAGCCTGAGAATTTTGTGTTGTTTTCTAAATAAAAGCATAAGCCCAGTGCACAAAACCAGATACCACGGAGAGAGTCCTTTCAGAGCTCCATTGAACAATACCTTCTCTTGGTTTGAAAACTTCTGGAATAGGGAATTATTTTGGTGATAGCTATTTGTGATGACTATTCAAATTTCCAAAGGGTTGGCCTTCGGAAGACAGAGTAAGATGCCATTCCTGCCTTCAGGTGCTCCCCAAGTATAGATATACATGTCCTTTTTCAGCCCCAGAAGGCAAAATTAAGATACGTGGGTGGAATTTCAGGATAGCATATTTTTGCTTCAGAATATAAGGAAGAGGCCAGGCGCTGTGGCTCACACCTGTAATCCTAGCACTCTGGGAGGCTGAGGCGGGTGGATCACTCAAGGTCAGGAGTTTGAGACCAGCCCAAGCAAGAACGAGACACCGTCTCTACTAAAAATAGAAAGAAATGATCTGGCCAACTAAAAATATATATAGAAAAAAAAAATTAGCCGGGCATGGTGGTGCATGCCTGTAGTCCCAGCTACTCGGGAGGCTGAGGCAGTAGGATCGCTTAAGCCCAGGAGTTTGAGGTTGCTGTGAGCTAGGCTGACGCCACGGCACTCACTCTAGCCCGGGCAACAAAGCGAGACTCTGTCTCAAAAAAAAAAAAAAGAATATAAGGAAGAATGTTTAACAGAGCCCTAGGTAGGTAGGTTGCCCTAGAAAGTAGTTACCTCAAATCATTGGAAATTTCTAAGCAGAAGTTGAATGGTTCTTTTCCAGGATTGTTGTAAAGGTTATTCTGCATTAGCTAGATTTAGACTCTCAAGTTCCTTTTCTGCTTTAAGGTTCTGTGATCCAGAGCAGCTCTTTCCCCAGTCATGAACTCTTTGCAGAGTCAGCCACCCATCCACCCACCAGATGTTCTCTCTGCCAGATAGTAGGCTTGGCTCCAACATTACGAATACAAGTAACATACATTGTTCTTTGACACCACACAGCTGCACTCCCACAGAGTCACAGGTGCAAGGTAGTATTGTCTTAAAAAACCAAACATCAATGAGTAGCCACTCTTAGATGGCAAATGCCCGCTAGCATGGCAGCGTATGATTTAATCAGCCTCCACAGTCCCTGTGGAGTGCGGGGTGGGGGCACTCGATTTAATGTAATCACATTCCTTTTTTCCTTTCCCAAGATGATAATATTTGTGAAGTATGTAGAAATGCTGATAGACCTTAGGGTTCTTCCTATTCTTGTACTCCTAAGAGGCAGCATGTAGTAGTTGACCAAGCGCTGAGGTCTTGGGCTTAACTAAGTCTGTAGAGCCTCTAGTAAGTGCCAAGCTCCATGCTTGGCCGCAGGGAGATAGGTGGTGGGTAAGATTTGTTCCTGGGCTCAGTAAGCTCACAGAGGCAAGATTTTTATCGATTTTGTTAAAGTAATACTCATTAACCAATTGGGCTGTTAACCCTTACCTATTATAGGGTTGTGACCCACATCCTTGAAAACCTAATCTCAGATACGATCTACAGCCATATACCTGAGATAGCACAGGTGGAGAGTCTTACAGAGCCAGACAGTCAACAAATTAATTTTCCACAAATGTTCGCTCTCTCTTGCTGCTGATGCTGAGGTCAGGGCAGAGCTAGACAAGCGCAGCTTACCAGGGGACCCTCTTCTGAGAGTTGGCTCAGATTTGTCTTATTACAGCAATGTTGTGGAGAAGTGTGTCACTCACGCCTCACGTACGGAGCGCGCTATGCTCATCGATGAGGTATGCACCATGAACGACGGTCCCCACAGTGCCTTATACACCATGATGAAGGACCAGTATGCCAACTATGTGGTCCAGAAGATGATTGACGTGGCAGAGCCAGGCCAGCGGAAGATTGTCATGCATAAGGTATGCGGGGCTGGACGGGATCTCAATCAGAGAAAGTGTGCAAAACACAGAGGAGGGTGGTCACCTTGCTTTTTGAGGAGTTTGTCAATGGACTCTGCCCCGTGCTGTGTTCCAGTTCCCCTTTATGTGGAGTCACCATTGTCCCCATGTTTGCCTCCCCTCCCCTATCAATAACCCACTGGTATCAAAGTCTTCAGCTCGCTTTTTGCGACGTATTTTCCTCGCTGATCTCTAAGGGACCAGCATACCAGTCCAACAAATCAACCTGTTTGCCTTATTTACTTTTCTCCCGCCTCCCTCTTGTTCTTTCACCAACATTTACTGAACAAGAGACCGCCCAGTGCAGAGCATGGCCTGGCACATGGACCTGAAGCCCACTCTGTGCCAGACACCAGCAGTGCACAGAGATTACTAAGACCTGATCCTGCCCACAGAGCACATTTGGTGGGGAAGATCAGGGAAGGCAGTGGAGAGCACTGAGAGGGGACCCTCAACCTGCCCAGAGTCCCAGAGGGACAGCTTTGTCTCTTCCTAGAGACAAAGTTAAAGAGGAGTT
>JAQIFY010005185.1:0-11225 GCA_028533085.1 Varecia variegata | reverse complement strand
CCCAGAAAACAGAGTGAGACTCTGTCTCAAACAATAAATAAATAAATAAATAAAAGTAAGTGTCTATCAATTAAGATCTGGTTAAATATATTATGACTCATCCACATAATGTTATAATATACAGATACAAAGATGGGTAAGAAACTGCTGATAAAAATGATCACCACATGAAAAAAAAGTAAGTTGCAAAATAGCATATAGCATATGCTATCATTTGTGGTTTTCTATAAAAATCATGCATACATTTGTGCTTTTTATGTGCATAAAATATATCTGTTAGGATGTGCAAGAGATTGGCACCAATGGTTGACTCTAGGGAAACTGGATGGACAGGAGTGGAATGGACACCTTTCACAGGCTAACCTTTCAGGATTTTAAAAACTTTTTTACAATATAAGAATATACTAAATTGCAAGGAGAAGAAGAGCTGAGAATTTTAATTGTTCGGTTATTATGGACATAAAAAATTAAGATGTCTATCTTAATTTTGGAAACTATGTTATAATAACTTTTTCCCTATGTATAGTTTCTGAACCATTCCAGTTTTACATATATGCCTAAGTTCATATTTGGGAACGTTTTCTCTCTCAGCTCTCCCAGACAAAATTGTCCTTATTGAGTGTTATCCATTTAAGAAAGGCTTTTGCTCCCTTCACACAATCAGATGTAATAACTTTCTTTTTTGTAACTCATGGCAGGAGTTTTCAATTTTCAACATGAAATATTATAAAATCCCTTAAGAACATTGTTGAAATTCGAATCCTGGGCTTTGATGTCATAATTTTGGATTCAGTAAGTACATGAAGTAGGAGTAATCCTTAGCTGCCCACCAAAATTCACTCTTCTCCTTTTCTGAAAAGAATGTCAAGGTTGTACTTTCCAGCCTCCTTGCAGTTAGGTGTAGCCAAATGACTATTTTTTCCCAGTAGGATATAAGCTGACATATGTGTCATTTCCAGGCCTGGCTCATAAAAACCTGCCATATGCACTCCCTTAGGTTCTCTCCTCTTTGCCAGGTAGATGGAAATGATAGGGGATAGGGCAGCCACATAATGGAAGGAGCCTGTGTCCCTAAATGATCTCATGGCAGGGGAGCCACCACAATGACCTATCTGCCTGGAATATTTACAAAAAATATTTACTGCTAGTAGCTAAAATACCAAAATCTAATTTTCATCATGGCCTAACCTACCCTGGCTAATACAGCAGGCTAAAAGACTGGAGATTTGTGTTATGCCATGGCAACACGTTTGGTGAAACCATTGCCTACAAAAAGTTAGAAAACAGAACAAACGTCCATGGAGTGTGAAGTAAAACCTAGAAGACAAGTTTAGAAAAAGGATATTTAGTATGCATTTAAAACTACCATATTTAGCAAGATTATAAGACAGAGATGAGATGAGGTAAAAATTAGATGGTTCTCAAGCAGAGATTAAAGTGGATTGAGAGAAGGCAGAGATTTGTAGGTTTACAGGGTTGGAGAATTCAACTGCCTCTGGATTCCAAATGTAACTAATAAATCTAGGGAAACTGTTTTTAGCTATAGAGGCTTGATAAGACTTCTTGATTACACAAAGGGATTCAGTTCTTTGTTAAATATTATTATCCTACATTTCAGATGACCTCAAGATAGTCACCACTGGTTAAGAGAATGAGAGACATGGAGTAAGAAAGCAAAGAAATAAGTGGACTTGAGAACTATGATCAGGTTATAGTTACTGGTGTGGAAAGAAAATAGGTTATAAGATTACTAAATTGTCAACAGAATTATATCATGAGCCTAAAACAAAGGCTTTGACTGTCTAAATCTTAACACAATCTTTGTCTTGCCAACCTTTCCTGGGCAGGAAGGAGGCTGTGAAACTTGTACAGCCTCCAAACCTGTATTATGACCATGGAGAATAATGATCAAAATAGTATCTTTCAGAAGTGGAGTCAGAGGGGCAAGGAGAACACTGGATAAAAGTAGGAAGACATCCATTTTATAAATGGCTAGTTGTCTCTATCTTACTTTCTCTCTGTCCTTTTGTGCACATAGCAAGGCTACATTTTCTAGCCTTCCCTGTATATAACTTTATTCATGTAACCAAGTTCTATTCAGTGGGTGTGAGCATGTAAAAAAAAAATTCTTTGCCCTCCCACTCCTCTCCTGATGTCTTCCTACTCGCTACTTCTCTTCATAACAATTCTTAAAAGATTTGTCAGTAGTCATTGGTGCTCTTCCCAATATATGTTTCTTTCCTTAATCCACTCCACTGGAGCATCGGTTGCCACTGTTTCATTGATGCCACTATTGTCACATTACAATGGTCTCCAAGTTCTTACCTAAATTGACCATTCAGCTGCCTTCCACGTAGTCAACTACTCCCTCCTATTTGTAACTTTCTTGGCTTTTACAACATCACACTCTCCAGATTTTTCTCCTAACTGACTGATATTATAAAAATTTATTACCAGAAACCAAATTCTCTTCCATACTTCTAAATATCGATTACTCCAGGACTCAGCCTTCTTTCTTTCTCTGCATAACCTCCTTTGTACTTACACAGTTCTTACCTAGTCTACTGTTTAAAATACTGTGTTAGTCAGCTTGGACTACCATACAAAATATCGTAGTCTAGGTGGAAGAGAAATTTACTTTTTCACAATTCTGAAGGCTAGAAATCCAAAATACATAGGGTTGGATTCTGGCGAAGGCTGTCTTCTTGACTCTTCCTGGCTTGCACATGACTTTCCACTTGTCATATCCTCACACAAGGGGGTAGGAGGGGGTGAAGATCTTTGGTGTCTCTTCTTCTTGGATCAGAGCTCCACTGTTATGGAGCTTAATCACCGCCCTAAAGGCCCTACCTCTACTACAGTCACATGGGAGGTTAGGGCTTCTCCATATGAATTTACAGGGGACAAAATTCAGTTCATAACAAATACTATCTTCACTTAGTCTATGCAGTACTCTTCACTTTCACTTTAACCATTTGCCTTGCTTACTAGCTAGAGCAGCCCTAAGAGTAATTTGCATTGATTTCATAGTATGGTACCGGGTCGCTGCTACTGCTGCTGCTATCACTATAGATCAAGAAGCTCCACATGGGAGGTGAACCCCCTTCTACTCACTGGTTAAACTGGCCCACTGGGACTCTGGCCCTTGGCAGTGGCTACCTGGGAAAAGAGTTAACATCTCATGGAGATGAGTTAATGCCCCCTTGGAACAGACTTTGAACAGGGGAATTTAGAATGAGAATAAACTAGCAGATAAATTATTCTTCTTTTCTCTCCCCTGGAAAGACTGTTCAGAGACATAGTGGTTCCATACACCCTCCCAGAAGAAATTGTGCGTGATCACACAAACAGCTTGCTAGCTACGTAATGCACCCCCTGTATTTGTTCTCTCTGTGTCCCTGCATCACACGTCTTTCCTCTTACTTTAGCTTCCCTGAGATTGCCAATGACTGGTTCACAAGTAAAAGTTAAGACATGAGCAGTATATAGATGATCCCAAAACATGTGTCTCTGGCCCCAACTCTCCCCCAATCTCTGAAGTTGCCTGTTTGATCTCTTCACTTGATATATTAATATAATTGGTCTCTCATGCTTAACAAAATCCTTTAGTTTCCCAGAAAACTCTTCTTCCAATCTTTCCCAGATCAATCAGTGTTGCCAGATCTACCAGTTGCTCAAGCCAACAAGTTTTATTCTTCTTTTTTCTTCATCCCTCGTGTTCAATCTATCATTAAGTCCTGTTGGCCCAACTCAAAATATATCCACAAATAGTCAAATAGTCTATGTCCTTCACTTCCACTGTTAGGTAGAAACAGCATTATCATCTCTTGCCTTTGTTTTGTTTTGTTTTGTTTCGTTTTGTTTGGAGACAGAGTCTCGCTGTTGCCTGGGCTAGAGTGTCATGGTATCAGCCTAGCTCACAGCAACCTCAAACTCCTGGGCTTAAGCAATCTTTCTGCCTCAGACTTCAGAGTAGCTGGAACTACGGGCATGCACCACCATGCCAGGCTAATTTTTTTCTATATATTTTTAATTGTCCAGCTAATTTTTTTCTATTTTTAGTAGAGATGGGGTCTTGCTCTTGCTCAGGCTGATCTCAAACTCCTGACCTCAAGCAATCCTCCTGCCTTGGCCTCCCAGAGTGCTAGAATTACAGGCATGAGCCACTGTGCCCGGCCTTTTGGCTGTGTTATACCATTAACTCCATAACTTATTTCTTTTCATGCTCTTTTATTCTTACAAACCATTCAAAGTGGTCTTTTGAAAATGTTAATTAGATCCTGCAACACCCTTACTTTTATCACTATGTTGGCTTCTTTTTTTAAAAAAAAACACATTTATTTATTTTTTTTATTTCAGCATATTATGGGGGTACAAAAGTTTAGGTTACATATATTGCCCTTGCCCACCCCCCAAGTCAGAGCTTCAAGCATGTCCATCCCCTAGATGGTGTGCATTGCACTCATTATGTATGTATACAACCATCCCCTCCCCCCCAACATCTGCCTGACACCCAATTAATGTTATTCCTAAATGTGCTCTTAGGTAATGATCAGTGAAACCAATTTGATGGTGAGTACATGTGGTGCTTATTTTTCCATTCTTGGGATACTTCACTTAGTAGAATGGGTTCCAGCTCTATCCAGGAAAATATAAGAGGTGCTATATCACCATTATTTCTTATAGCTGAGTAGTACTCCATGGTATAACTATGTTGTCTTCTTATTGCTCTTGGAATAAAATCCAAACTCCTTCTCATGAAACCGAGAAAGTCCTACATAATCTACTCTCCAATTTCATCTCCTAAAACCTTCCCTGTTGTCTTCTACTCTCCAATCCCATTTGTCTTACTTTCAATTTCATTCTTACATTAAAGCCTTTGCATTTGCTATGTTCTCTTTCCAGAATTCTCTACCCCAAAACAGTCCTAAGACTGATTACTTTTTGTCATTTGTGCCTCAACCAAATATGTCACATCCTAAATGAAGCTTTCTCTGGCCATCCAATTAAATTTTTGAATTTCCCCCATAAATTATTCCTTCATATAAACCTGTTTTATTTTTTATGGCATTTACCACTATGTAAAATTGTCTTTTTTATTTATTTTTCTCTCTGTCTTTACTGTCACATAATATTCATGAGAGTAAGGACCTTATATGTCTTGCTCATTACAATGTCCCTGGGACCAAGATAAAGACTTGACATATTCAGACCAATTGAATGGGCATTCAGTAAGTAGTTGTCAAATACATGATTGATGAATGAATAAATAAATGATTTCAAACAATTACAGTGTGCTCTTTCCAAGTTTATTTGAATTTCACTTAGATTACTTGAGTGTCATATTGTGTTTTAAAATAATTCCTTTTTATAATAAAAATCATCATCTAATTCAGAAGCTATTCCTATAAAGATCATAGGATTTGGGCAAATAATCTAATTTGTTTAATAGCTTTGTGCCCCATGTTAATCCATTAAAATAATCCAGATAACTTTTATTCTATAATAATAATCTCTTACAATTATTTATTGTACAATAGAGACATAGGGTCCCAAATATTTAATAAATGACAATTATTTTTAACTTCCACAAATGAAATGAAAAGACAACTTGGATTTTTTATTAATTGCACAAAGAAAAAGAACGAGTGCATGGATCTCAGTTATCCTCAGCCTTGGGTGGCAGAAGGGCCAAGATGGCTGACTAGAGTGGCAATTGCTCTGCAAATGGGTCTGCATTGAGTTCTGTGCTCCCTACACTCGAATGAAGGAAATAAAGCAAGAAAAAGGCAGATTAAGAGAGCATCAAGGTGGCCAAACAGCTTGATTTACTCTCACATCTCAGAAACTTTCATTAAGATTTACATCATGATGCTGACCTAAGAGGCAAAGCAATTTTTTCATAGCTGAACAAAAAAGCTAATACTCTCCATTTGGGTCAGGTAACCTTTTTCTTGCTCACAGCAGGTAATGGAGTTTGCCTCATGTGAACAAGACTGACCAATGGACATATATCCCTGCATTCCAGAGAAGCAGGTTCCCCCTGTGATAAATCTGCACTCCACTTATTAAGGTTTTTACAAAGCTCTTTCTCATTTTATTCATTTTTCTTAGTGAGCCTAAGAAAGGCTATATGCACACTCTTTTTTTAAAATGAGCAGGTTGACATTAAAATGCCCAGCATGATTTTCAAAAGCACCCAGAGAAAAAATGTGCACTCTGACCCAGTACCTCAGGAATGAAGTTTCTAAAATAAAACTAAAAAACAAAGCAAACACCTACACACACATGCACACACACACACACACACACACACACACCATGTTAAAGAGATCTCCGTGGTGGCAGAAATTAATCCTGACATTTTAGTTGTATTCAGGCCAGGAGAAGGTGCCACATGAGCACCTGGGCTTTGTGGAAAATCCAGTTAGAAAATTGGGACTTCCCAGGGATTGTGCCCCCTTGCTGTGCCATGGCCCTGGCCAGTCTCTTCAATGTGGCATCCTTGCTGATCCAAGTGCTGAGTAGCTGCCAAGATCTGTGCACCAGTCACTGCAATCAGCACCCTGCTCATTGTCCCCAACTCACCCCAGATGGTTCAGCCTTTCTGGCACTCCCAGTGATTCCCATGTGATGGAACTGGACTAGACTTCCCCTGAAGATTCCCAGACTGGTGGAGAGATCAAATGTCCACCTCCAATTTCCTTCTCTCACCTCTGCAACTGCGGGTCTAGGGAAATTCTCTGTGAGTGGTGTTATGCCAGCTTGGGGAAGGGGGTAGCCGAGTTTGAAATGACTCTCTCTTACCAGCTGCAGCTTCTCTCAATTCTGTAGATCCAGGGGGTTTCTCGACTTCTCCTACCAAATTCTCCTGTATTCAGGATTGTATTCTTGTCTTTGAATAGTTGTTAGTTATATTTTTGTAGGGAGAGTGTTACTGGGGGATCTTCTATTCTGCAATCTTGCTCATATAACAAGCTTATGATACGAGAAAATAAATTTGGATCCCTATCTCACACCATAAACAAAAATTAAGTTCAGATGGATCAAATACCTAAATGTAAGAGCTAAGACAATAAAATTCTTAGAAAAAAACAAATCTATGTCTTAGTGACATTAAATTAGGCAAGAGTTTCTTTGGTATGAGGCGTAAAGCACAAGTAACCAAAGGAAAACTACATAAATTGGACTTCATCAAAATTAAAAAAAATTGTGCTTCAAAGGACACTATCAAGAAAGTAAAAAGATAACCCATAAAATGAGAGAAAATACTGGTAACCATATATCTGATAAGGATCTAGTACCCAGGATATATAAGGAACTCTTACAACTCAACCATTAAAATATAAATAATCCAACTTAAAAATGGGCAAAAGATTTGAATATACATTTCTCTAAAGAAGATATACAAATGGGCAACAAGCACATGAGAAAATGGTCAATGTCATTAGTCACTAGGGAAATGCGAATCAAACCATTTCACACTCATGAGAATGGCTATAATCAAAAGGTGGACATTAACAAATATTATCAAGGAATTAGAGAAATTAGAACCCTTGTACATTGTTAGTGGAAATCTAAAATGCTGTGGCCACTTTGGAAAACATTTTGTCAGTTCCTCAAAATGTTGAATGTTTAGGTATCATATGATCCTATAATTCTACTCTGAGGTATATACCCTAGAGATCTGAGAACATGTCCACCCAAAAATTTGCACATGCATGTTCATAGCAGCATTAATTAAAATAGCCAAAGGGTGGAAACAACCCAAACATCTATCAATTCATGAATAGATAAGCAAAATGCAGTATATTCATATAATGGGATGTTATTCAGCCCTAAAAATGAAGTACTGACCCATACTATATTGTAGATAAACCTCAAAAATATAATGCTAGATGAAAGAAGTCATTCACAAAAGGTCACATATTATATGAGTCCATTTATTAACATATCTAGAATAAGCAATTCCATAGGCACAGAAAGTATATTAGTGTTTGCCAGGGGCTGGAGGCAGGAGGGATTGGGGATTTTCTGTTAATGGCTATGGGGTTCATCGTTGAGATGATGAAAATGTTCTAAAATTATATACTGGAGTTCATTTCACAACTCTGTGAACATACTAAAAACCACTGAATTATAAGCTTTAGAGTGATACATTTTTTGATATATGAATTATAACTCAATAAAGCTATTACTTTAAAAGTTATACTAAGCTAACTTTACATAAAAAATATTGAATATACACTATATTGTACATAAAATAGTAAGAGATATTATTGTACCCATGAAACAAGATTAGGCTTCTCTGAAAAAAGGACAATTAGAGAATAAAAAGGGAATCTAAAAAAGTAAAGCTTTTATGATTAAAATGTGGAAAAAATCAATAAAGATTTTGGAAAATAAAGTAAAAAATGCTCCAGAAGGTGGAACCAGAATAGGAATAGATTAGAGATAAGAAAATAAAATTCATCTAGAAGTGTCTAAATAATAAGAGTTATAAAAGAGAAAAAAAAGAGGTAAAGAAATAATAAAAGAATATTTCTCAGAACTGAAAACCATGAGTCTACAAATCAAATGGTCCCACCAAGGGTCTAACAAAAAGAATTTAAAAATGACTTGCCTTGTGAGATTTTCTTATAAAATTTAAAATGCTGGTTAGAAAAGTTGATCTTAAATTCTTCCAAAGAAAATAAATATGTGAAATAGAAATGCCAGAGACCAGAATGGTATCTGACTTAGAGAGTAATATTAAAGGTTAGAGTGGTAGACAATTGGCTTTAATATTCTGATGGTGAATAAATTTTAATCTGAAGTTCTATATCTAGGTAAACTATCAAGCAAGTAGAAGGACAGATAATGTGAACATTTTTATAGTGCAATTTTTTAAAAAATTACCTTTCATGTATCCCTTCTTAAGAAGTTATTCCACTGTTCTTAAGAAAAAAATGAAGAAGTAAACCAAGAAAGAGGAAACAGAGTTTCCTACCCAAGAAAGTAGCAAGGAGAAGTGTTCACATGGCACTACTAAACCGGAACTGCTGAGAAACCAAGTCATGGGAGCAGGAGTATGAATGAAGAATGTACAAAGAAAAAAATTTAAATACACTGCTAGATTATTTGATACATATGTGCTTTTGAAAAACAAATTCTGATAGACATTTGAAAAACATGTTGTAAAAAACTGGTTAGAAAATAATGATAAGTAGGTATAAATAAGAAACAGGGGCCTGGCGCGGTGGCTCATGCCTGTAATCCTAGCACTCTAGGAGGCCGAAGTGGGTGGATCATTTGAGCTCAGGAGTTCGAGACCAGCCTGAGCAAGAGTGAGAGCCCATCTCTACTAAAAATAGAAAGAAATTATATGGACAACTAAAATAAATATATAGAAAAATTAGCCGGGCATGGTGGCGCATGCCTGTAGTCCCAGCTACTCGGGAGGCTGAGGCAGGAGGATTGCTTGAGCCCAGGAGTTTGAGGTTACTGTGAGCTAGGCTGACACCCTGGCACTCTAGCCTGGGCAACATAGTGACACTCTGTCTCAAAAAAAAAAAAAAAAAAAAAAAAACAGGGGAAAGGGCAAGATGGCCGACTAGAGACATTGCTTGCTGGAGCATCTCTGAGGGGAGGAAGGGTTTCAGATAAACCAGAAGGGGGAACAGGCACAGCTCAGGTGCCTGCCGGGGACTTCATGGATAAAAATTGCAAACCAGAACAGGAAAGAGGAAAAAGGAAAAAGAAAAAGAGGAGAGAAGATCAGTGAGGATCAAATCCAGAGAAGCTGATCCTGTTTCTCCTCACACACCTTCGATAACAGGCTTCTTTGAGGCTTCTATATTATCTCCTCACCAGCAGGAAATGTTAGAAATTGACATTCTATTCAGAAAACATTAAGCCTACTAATAACATGAGGGGCTAAAAGAAAGTTTTATCTCTATAAGGAATACATATTTTCTTTTTTATATAATGCCTTAAACTGAATTACTTATTGATACATACAATTAACCAGTATTTAACTTGAAGTTTCAGGTTGATATGATTTCTTGTATTTTTTTCTGCAATAGTTATGCTATCAAATTTTTTCTGAAATGTGCTAAAATGTTGCTGAAGAGCATGGCACAGATTTTTGCCTCTTTTACCTTCTTTCAAAGCACATTAGTATTGGAGTCTACACTGGAAGAACTGCATCAGTCTTCAGCCTCATTTTTTAAATATTTTATTTTATTTTAAGTTGGCAAATAATTATTGTATGTATCTATGGGATACAATGTGAAGCTATGGTATGTGTATATATTATGGAATGATTAAATCAGGCTAATTAACATGTCCATCACTTTGCAAACTTATTTCTTTGTGGTGAGAACATTTTAAATCAACTCTGTTAGCAATTATTATTATTTTATTATTTGTGTATTTGTTTTTCTCTTTCCCTCAGTAGTATACCAAGGGCTGACTGTGGGGCTAGGAAATAAGGGGGATATTGTCTATAGCGCATTTGAAAACAGTAATAAATCCTACTCAGAGTTGATCTGCTTTTTATTATCATATTCTAGCAATTTTAAACAATGTTAGTGATAAATTTACTCCCACCCCCAAAATATTTTGTGTCTGTTCTAAATAAATGTTGCAGTATGCCTGAGTTTTAATGATGTATACATAAGCTTCAAATAACCACAATTTGTACTTATTCTCTAGATAAATATTGTATTCTCCTTAGAAGTTAATTCAGAGAACTTCCAGTTGTACAGTTGCTTCCCATACATATGGCTTCAGCTACATGCATTTGTTTAGTGAGTCATTTCCTAAGATTACAGATCTTTGACTTGCTTCTAGTTCTGTTGATATCTTCATCCCCTGAGATAACACATATTACTGTCTTCAAAAAGTAGACTCAAAATAAATAGTCATAATACAATGATTGCAAAGACAATAAAATAGAACTTAAGGTACCTCAATTCTGTCATTCTGTGTGACCACATGGAGTTTTTATTTGTGCTTAAAATGTTTAAAACTGAAACTGTGCAAATGAGATAGAATATTTTTATTCGGGAAGTGCAAATTGTATACGTGTGAAAAATATACATGAATGTGCATGAAATATATTCATTTTATTTTATGATACTAAAAATAATTTTGTTAAATAAAGGAATGAAGGCATTATAAAATAATCTGCTCTGAGGTCAAATAACTAGATATTCTACTGCCCATTATTACCATCTTTTGCT
>JAQIFY010005184.1:0-11225 GCA_028533085.1 Varecia variegata | reverse complement strand
TCTGCGATAAGGAAAATCAGGGGTGGGGGTAAGGCCACTTGGCTGTCACACAGTTCGCTACCGCTGTGTGACGAAACACAACACTTCTTGTTTGGTTCCTGCTGGATCCTGGATCTGCAGGTTGGGCAGGGCTGGGTGGGGACATAGGGACAGCTGTGTCTGCCCTGGCAGCTTGCAGGTGGCTTGTTGGGTGTGGGGCCCGGCCCAGGGCGGGTCACACGGATGTGGGCATGACAGTCAGGCGGTGTCCGGGAGCACGATGCTGGAGGACTGGGAGCAGGAGGGAGGAACACCCGTGTGGCCGGCGGGTGTGAGTGGGACCCTCTGTCCCTGCGTCACCGGGTCTCCCCTCGGGCCTGCACGTTGTCTCCCCGGCAGCTGTGGCATCTAAATCTGCAGGTGACACAGCCGACGGTGGAACCCAACAACAGAACCCGGGAGCCGAAGGACTTCCCACGGCCGCTGTCCTTGGGGTCACGGTCACCTCCCAGTGGCAGGGAGCGAGGGCACCTCGGCAGCACGTCTGCAACCTTGCGGGCCTTTCCGGGGGAGCCGGGCTGCGTTTATTCCGTGAGCACTGCCTTGCCGTGGACACCGGAGTCGAGGTGGCTGCAGAGTCACCGGAGTCGAGGTGGCTGCAGAGTGTGGCTTCCCTCTTGGGGACCTGCAGGAATGAAACTTGACCTTGAGGAATGAAACTCCCTGGGGCGTGCAGAGCTGGCGCGAGGACGCGGGTCCTTTGTGCCCAGCGCTGTCCCCGCGGGCCCTGCTCGGCCGAGAGAGGAGCAAGCCCCGGGCCCACGTGCAGGGAGGGGACAGATGCCAGCGTGGGTGCCTGCCAAGGCCACCTCCATGTGCACGTGGCTCTCTGTCCGGCCCCAGCCGGCGTGGGCCAGGCTGCCGGACGCTGTCAAGGTCGCAGCCGGGGGACAGTGAGCCTCTGGGGGAGGTCCTGGCGGACAGGGGATAGGCGGCCACTGTGCGGGGACAGCCTGCCCTTCTGGGAGTGGACAGCAGGGGCTGGCAGAGTGTCGCGAAGGAGGCCCCGCGTCACCTGGCCGGGGGCCCAGGGTGGCTGGGGAGCCCCCGTCTGCGTGGACGTCATCGGAAGAGCGTCCTGGTACTGGCCGCCGGGGGACAGGCTGGCCCTGGAATGTGGCTCCCGGCCTGACCATGGTGGTCACCGAGCTACATCTGCAGCTGCGATTTCGGGGCTGGAAGCTGCGTGGCTTCCGCTGCCAGCTCACCCGGTCGCCCCGCGGCGTCTTCCCGGAGTCGGTCCCCGCTGTCACCTGCCAGGTCATTGTCCCCTTCCTGCTGTCCGGCCTGGGCACGATGGCGGCTGGTCTGGTGATGAACACCGTGCAGGTGTGTGCCGGGCGTCCGAGAGGTGGCAGGAGTCGGGTAGGGGAGGACAGAGACCGGGGTCTTCTGGGGACACATGGGGCTTGCAGTGGAGGTGGGGACAGCCACCCCGAGCCTGGCCTCGCTGCCAAGACCCTGGGGTCAGTGAGACTGGCGGCAGGAAGGGACCCCGGAGAGTCACAGAGCAATGACAATCCTGAAGCCCCTTCCCAGACGTTGGCCTTGGCTTCCTGCTGAGAGTGTGGCCTCGCCAGGTGGGGGTCTGCCGCTCACAGCTGGGGAGAGTCTCCAGTCGCTTGCTGCCTCAGTTTCCCCATCTGTAAAACGGGCACGATGAAAGCCCCCAACTCAGAGAGCTGTGAGGGTCAGACGGTGGAGCGTGTGTGTCGTGCGCTGGGGGTGACAGGTTCCCCCCCCCCCCCGCCAGAGTCCCACGTGGAAAGACAAGGTCCGGGGCCAGGCGTGGGGTCCAGGCCAGCGAGGGGGCGGGGGTCTCCATGCGGGAGAGGCGTTTGCCGAGAGAGGTTCGGTCCCCCCAGCCTGTTCAGTGCCAGCTTGGTTCAGGTGACGTGTTTGCATCATTGAGGATTTTTTGTTGTCTGTCCACTTCGACACTCACAGGGTCAGTGTTACTTTATTTTTTTATTTTTTTTTTTGAGACAGAGTGTCGTTCTGTCACCCGGGCTAGAGTGCCGTGGCGTCAGCCTCGCTCACAGCAGCCTCAACCTCCTGGGCTTAAGCGATCCTCCTGCCTCAGCCTCCCGAGTAGCTGGGACTACAGGCATGCGCCACCATGCCCGGCTCATTTTTTCTATATATATTTTTAGTTGTGCAGCTAATTTCTTTCTATTTTTAGTAGAGACGGGGTCTCGCTCTTGCTCAGGCTGGTCTCGAACTCCTGACCTCGAGCGATCCTCCCGCCTCGGCCTCCCAGAGTGCCGGGATGACAGGCGTGAGCCACCGCACCCGGCCTCTCTTCTTCTTAGCACCTCAGTTGCTGTCGCCTAGGAGGGTTTTTGGCAGGCGGTCGAGGGGGCTAGGCAGGGGGTGGGGGGCACCCCTGAAGGAACAGGGAACATCCATTCTTCCAGGGGGTCAGGGGTCTGGGGAGGACGTGGGACAATTTGAGTTGAGCCTTAAAGGAAAACGTGGCCTTTTCCAGGATGCCCCAAGAAGGCGGAGGGATGTACGTGCCAAGACGCGGCTGCATGGCGGTGTGCGTTTGTGAAGAGTGCGGGAGTGGGGTGGCCGCTGTCGTGGGGACAGGGACGCTGGGCAGGAGTCAGGGGCCTCCGTGCACTGCCCTGTCCCAACCCCTCCTCTGACTCCTGGTGCTTGGGCTGTTGTGGCTGTCCTTCAGGTTTGGTGCTGCAAGCAGCGTTCTTCTACATGTCCTAGGGGGACATAGGTTTGCATGTTGCGTGTACTCGGGAGTGGCATTGGCACGAAGGGTCACAAGTGGTTGGGTGGCGTGGTCACGCTTGTGCCACAGAACTCAGCCCTGGCAGTGGGTGTTACGGGTGACCCGGAGAGTGAGGCTCGAGGCAGCAAGGGAGAGCTGGAGGGCTGTGGGGTTCGTCCAGAGCCCCCCAAATGCAAGAGCCGTTATTGCTGTTGAACTTCAGCCTCCTCCGCGGCTGGGGTGTGTGTCGTTGGAGGAGGCGGTGGCCAAACTGACAAGAGTTAAGATGATCTGGGGCCAGGGCGCGGTGGCTCACGCCTGTCATCCCAGCACTCTGGGAGGCCGAGGCGGGAGGATCGCTCGAGGCCAGGAGTTCGAGACCAGCCTGAGCAAGAGCGAGACCCCGTCTCTACTAAAAATAGAAAGAAATTAGCTGGACAACTAAAAATATATATAGAAAAAATTAGCCGGGCGTGGTGGCGCATGCCTGTAGTCCCAGCTACTGGGGAGGCTGAGGCAGGAGGATCGCTTGAGGTCAGGAGTTCGAGACCAGCCTGAGCAAGAGCGAGACCCCGTCTCTACTAAAAGCAGAAAGAAATTATATGGACAGCTAAAAATATATATAGAAAAATTAACAGGGCGTGGTGGCGCATGCCTGTAGTCCCAGCTACTCGGGAGGCTGAGGCAGGAGGATCGCTTGAGCCCAGGAGGTTGAGGTTGCTGTGAGCGAGGCTGATGCCACGGCACTCTAGCCCGGGCGACAGAGCGAGACTCTGTCTCAAAAATAAAAAGAAATTTCCAGAGATGTGCTGATAACGTGTGTTCGCATTTATCTCCTTGCTCTTTCCCTGCCAGCACTGGCCCGTGTTTCTGGGAGTTAAAGACCTGTTGACGCTGGTGCCACCGCTGGTGGGCCTGAAGGGGAACCTGGAGATGACGCTGGCATCGAGGCTCTCCACTGCGGTAAGTGGCGTCCTGGGCCCCTTGGGTTTTGGGGTCTCGCGATGCTGTCCCTTGTCCCCTCCTGGCCCGGCGTCTGGAGTTCCCAGGGCTTGTGTTCTCCACAATGGCTCTCTGAATGCCTGGTCCCTGGAGGGTCTTCTCTGGGCTCTTTCCATAGGACAGTCCCCAGCTTTGCTGGCTCTTGTCACCCCTCCCAGCGACGCCAGGGGACTGGAGCCCTTTTCCCTCTGTTACCCAGAATGGTTTTTCCCAATCTCCGATACATCCCGTAGGTGGAAAAGACTATGGCAATAGTCTTTTCGAGTGTGGTGTGTTCAAGGAACTAAGAGTAGCACGGCCATGGCGCAGGGGTGGAGCGGGGGTAGGTAGGGGCTGTGGGCTGTGAGTGGCTGAACGGTGGCCCCAAACCCACCCAGGTCCTGATCCCTGGAAGCTATAGATGCGACCTTCCGTGGAAAAGGGGTCTTTGCAGGTGTGATTAAGTTAAGGACTTCGGGATGGGACATTGTCCTGGTTATCCATGTGCGCCCAGGGGAACCACAGGGGGCTGGGAAAGGGAGGCAGAGGGGAGTTTCAGGCCGAAGAGAGAAAGACCACGTACGTGATGGAGGCAGAGTCCCAGAAGGTTCTGTGTCCCTGGCTTTGACGATGCAGGAGGGGCCCCCGAGCCCAGGGATGCAGGACACGCAGCCCTACACGCTGGAACAGACAAGGAAATAGTTTCTCACTGGAAGCTTCCAGATGAGCAAGTTTCTGCCAGCACCTTGATTTTATCTCTGTAACACTCACCTTAGACTCCTGACCTCCAGAACTGTAAGGGGATAGATTTCTTTTGTTGTAGGCCACTGAGTTTGTCATAGCAGCAAGGGGAAACTCATGGGACATTCTCTGAGGTTGACCGTATCCTAGGCCACAAAACATGTCTCAACAAATTTAAAAAAAATAGAAGTTATATCATGCATCTTCCCAGACCACAGTGGAATAAAATTAGAAATTAACTCCAGCAGAAACTGTTCATCTCGACACAAAGTCGTGGAAACCAAACAACCTTCTGCTGAACGATTATTGCATTAAGGAGGAGATTAAGTTGGGAATCAAAAGATTCTTTGGGCCGGGCGCGGTGGCTCAGGCCTGTCATCCCAGCACTCTGGGAGGCCGAGGCGGGAGGATCGCTCGAGGTCAGGAGTTCGAGACCAGCCTGAGCAAGAGCGAGACCCCGTCTCTACTAAAAATAGAAAGAAATGATCTGGACAGCTAAAAATATATATAGAAAAAAAATTAGCCAGGCGTGGTGGCGCATGCCTGTAGTCCCAGCTACTTGGGAGGCTGAGGCAGGAGGATCGCTTGAGGCCAGGAGTTTGAGGTTGCTGTGAGCGAGGCTGGCGCCATGGCACTCTAGCCCGGGCAACAAAGGAGACCCAGGTTATCAAAATCTATGGGACACAGCTAAAGCAGTCCTGAGGGGAAAATTTATATCCATAAGTGTCTACATCCAAAAGACAGAAAGATCACAAATCAGCAATCTAATGGATCATGTCAAAGAACTGGAAAAGGATGAGCAAACCAGCCCCATACCCAGCAGAAGAAAAGAAATAACAAAGATCAGAGCAGAACTAAATGAAATCGGTAATAAAAAAACAAAACAAACAAACAAACAAAAAAACCAACTGGGCCAGGCGTGTAATCCTAGCACTCTGGGAGGCCGAGGCCAGTGGATCGCTCAAGGTCAGGAGTTCGAGACCAGGCTGAGCAAGAGCGAGACCCCATCTCTATTAAAAAATAGAAGCAAATTATTTGGCCAACTAAAACTATATACAGAAAAAAAAAATTAGCCGGGCATGGTGGCGCATGCCTGTAGTCCCAGCTACTCGGGAGGCTGAGGCAGGAGGATCACTTGAGCCCAGGAGTCTGAGGTTGCTGTGAGCGAGGCTGACGCCACGGCACTCACTCTAGCCCAGGCAACAGAGCGAGACTCTGTCTCAAAAAAAAAAAAAAAAAAAAACTGTAAGGAAGATTAATAAAACAAAAAGTTGGTTCTTTGAAAAAATAAACAAAATTGACACGCCTCTTGCTAGATTAACGAGACACAGAAAAGACTCTAATAAGCTCCATGAGGAATGAAAAAGGAGAAATTACAACCGATACCATGGAAATACAAAATATCATCTATGACTACAATAAAAACGTCCATGCACATGAACTTGAAAATGTGGAGGAAATGGAAAAATTCTTAGAAACACACAGCCTCCCTGGGCTCAATCAGGAAGAAATAGAATTCCTGAACAGACCAATATCAAGTACTGAAATTGAAGCAGCAACAAAAAACCTTCTTAAAAAGAAAAGTCCTGAACCAAATGGTTTCACACCCGAATTTTACCAGACCTACAAAGAACTGGTGCCTATCCTACAGAAATTATTCCGCAGCATCGAGAAGGAAGGAAACCTCCCCAACACGTTTTATGAAGCCAACATCAGCTTGATACCAAAACTAGGAAAGGAAGCAACAAAAAATGTAAAGTACAGACCAATATCCCTTATGAATATAGATGTATAAATTCTCAAAAAATTCTACCAAACTGAATTCAAGTGTTTATCAAAAAAATAATCCATCATGACCAAGGTGGGCTTCATCCCAGAGATGGAGGAATGGTTCAACATATACAAATCTATAAATGTAATTCACCACATAAATAGAAGCAAAAACAAAGACCATGCGATCCTCTCAATAGACGCAGAAAAATCATTCGTCAAAATTCAGCACCCTTTTACGATAAGAACGCTTCACAAAATAGACATGGAAGAGACTTACCTGAAAATGATAAAAGCCGTATATGACAAACCCACAGCCAACATCATACTGAATGGGGAAAAATTGAAAGCATTCTTGCTTAGAACTGGAACCAGACAAGGTTGCCCTCTATCAATGGAAAAATTGTCTTCCATGAAACCGGTTCCTGGTGCCAAGAAGATTGGGGACTACTGCTGTAGGCTACTAACCAATTTTCAAACATCTTCAGAATAAGCCTTAAAAAGAAATGTGGAAGACCTATACAAATAAACCTACAAAACTTTATAAAGGGAAAGACAAATTTTGAGAGAGTTCTCTGAATGGCAAAAATCAATACTGCATTAAATTCTCAATTCTCTTTCATTTAGTTTATAAAATTAATGCAAATTTTCCTAATCATTAGTGAAATTGAGCATCTTTTCATGTGTCTATTAGCCATTTGTACATCTTCTTTGGAGAACTATCTATTCAAGTCCTTTGCCCCTTTTTTAATTGGGTTATTTGGTTTTTAGTTGTTGTAGTTCTTTATATATTGTAGAAATTAACTTATCAGATACATGATTTGCAAATATTTTCTCCCATTCTGTAGGTTAACTTTTCACTCTATTGATTGTGTCTTTTGATGCACAGACGTTTTTAATTTTCTTGTAGTTCATCTGTTTTTACTTTTGTTGCCTGTCCTTTTGGTGTCATATCCAAGAAATGGTTACCAAGTCGAATATCATGAAGCTTTTCACCTTTGTTTTCTTCTAAGACTTCTGTAGTTTTAACTCTTGTTTAGGTGTTTTAATTGTTTTGCATATGGATATCAAGTCTTCCCAACATCATTTTTTGAAAAGACTGTCTTTTTTCCCCATTGAATGTTTGTGGGACCCTTGTCAAGAATCTTTTGACTGTATATGTGAGAGTTTTTTTCTGGGCTGTAGATTTTATTCCATTGGTCTGTGTATGCCTGTTTTTACATCATTACCACATTGTTTTGATTACTGTAGCTTTGTAGTATAGTAAGTTTTGAAATCATAAAGTATGAGACTTCCAGCTTTGTTCTTTTTCTTGAGCTTGTTTTCTTGAGATTGAGTCCCTTGAGGTTCCATATGAATTTTAGAATTTTCTATTTCAGCAAAAACCGGCATTTAGATTTTGATAGGAGTTGTATTAAATTTGTAGATTGCATTGGTTAATATCGACATCTCAAAAATATTGTCTTCTAATCCATGAACATGGTATGTCTTTTCATTTATTTCTGTCATCTTTAATTTCTTCAGGAACATTTTGTAGTTTTTAGCACATACATCTTGTACTTCCTTGGTTAATTCCTAAGTATTTTATTCTTTTTGATGCAATTATAAATGGAATTGTTTTCTTAATTCCTTTTGAATTATTCGTTGTTAATGTATAGAAACAGAGCTGATTTTTGTGTGTTGATTTTTATCCTGCAACTTTGCTGAATTCATTTGTTCTAAGAGAGAGAGAGTATGTGTGTGTGTGTGTGTGTGTGTGTGTGTGTGATGTTTAGGGTTTTTAACATATAAAATTATGTCATCTGTAAATAGAGATAACATACTTCCCCTTTTTTAATTTGGATGCCTTTTAATTTTTTTCCCTTGCCTAATTGCTCTGTCTGGGACAAAGCAGATAATCCTTGTCCTGTTCTTGATCTTAGAGGAAAAGTTTCAGTTTGTTACCATTAAGTATGATGTTTGCTGTGGGCTTTTCACATATAGCCTTTATTATATTGAGGTAGTTTCCTTTTATTCCTAGGTTTTGGGGTGTTTTTATCATAAAAAGCTGTTGAATTTTGTTAGATGCTGTTTCTACATCAATTGAGATGATGTGTTTTTTTCCATTCATTTTGTTAAGGTGGTATATCACATTAACTGGTTTTGTATGTGGAACCATCCTTATGTTTCAGGACCAAATGCCACTTGCTCATGGTGTACAATCCTTTTAATACATTCAGTGTTACATTCTGTGTAGTAGTATATATATATATTTTTTTTTTTTGAGACAGAGTCTCGTTTTGTTGCCTGGGCTAGAGTGAGTGCCGTGGTGTCAGCCTAGCTCATAGCAACCTCAAACTCCTGGGCTCAAGCAATCCTCCTGCCTCAGCCTCCCGAGTAGCTGGGACTACAGGCATGCGCCACCACGCCCTGCTAATTTTTTGTATATATATTTTTTAGTTGCCCAGCTAATTTCTTTCTATTTTTAGTAGAGACGGGGTCTCGCTCTTGCTCAGGCTGGTCTCGAACTCCTGACCTCGAGCGATCCTCCCGCCTCGGCCTCCCAGAGTGCTGGGATGACAGGCATGAGCCACTGCGCCTGGCAGGTGTTAATTCTTTAAATTTTTTAATAGAATTCACACTCCGGCTCTGGGTTTTCTTTGTTGGGAGGTTTTTAATTACTGATTTAGTTTTCTTTCTTTTTATTCACAGTGGAATTGTCTCTGAGGATTAATTTTCTTACTAGTTTTCAGTGTGTTCGGGTTTTCTATTTCTCTGTGATTCAGTCCTGGCCAATGATATGTTTCTAGAAATTTATCCATTTAGGTTGTCTACATTGTTGGCATATGATTGTTCATAGTACTCTCTTATATTTCTGTTTTTTTCCTTGTAGAATCCGAATTAGTAGATTTTGTAGAATCTGATTAGTCTTTTAAGATTTCTCTTTTTTTCTTAGTCAATATAGGTAAATATTTGTTAATTTCGTTGATTTTTTTTTTTGAACCAGTTCCTGATTTCATTGAGTTTTCTCCATTATTTTTCTCTTCTCTGTTCTTTATCTCTCATCTTTATTTCCTTCTTTCTGCTAGCTTTGGATTGAGTTTGATTTTTTCCAAGTTTAAGATACAAGTTTAGGTGGTTGATTTGATGTCTCTTTTCTTTTTTTATGTAATTGTTTACAACGATAAATTTCCCCTTTAACATGGATTCTACTGTATCCCAAAAATTTTGATGTATTCTGTTTTCGTTTGTCTCAAGATAATTTCCTTTGGGGTTTCTTCTTTGACCCATTGGTTGTTCAAGGGTATGGTTTTTTTTCTTTTTTTTAAAATTATTTATACTTTTAATTTTCTTGTTCTCCCCCCCACCTCTGGGAAGATACAAGGGTATGTTGTTTAATTTCCATGTATTTGGAGATTTTTTTCCAGTTGTGCTGCTGTGGACTTCTAGTTTCATTCCCTTGGGATTGGAAAAGATACTTTGATATTTTGTGCGAGTTGAGTTTTCTTAAATTTATTAATACCGGTTTTATGGCCTAACATAGTGTATCTTGGGGACTGTTCTGTATTCACATTTCACTGAGAAAAATGTGTATTATTCTGTTGTTTGGTGGAGTGTTCTGTAGATGTCTGTTAAGTCCAGTTGGTCTATAGTGGTTTTCAAATTCTCTCTTTCCTTATTGATCTTCTCTCTGGTTGTTGTATTCATTATTGACGGTAGGGGTGGGTGTCGAAGTCTCCAACTGTTACAGTAGAGCCATGTGTTTCTTTCTTTCTTCTTTGTGTTTTCAGAGGTGGGATTTCGCTGTGTTACTCAGGCTGGAGTGCAGTGCCATGATCAGAGCTCACTGCAGCCTCCAACTCCTAGGCTCAAGCGATCCTCCTGCCTCAGCCTCCCGAGTAGCTGGGACTACAGGCATGCGCCACCATGCCCAGCTAATTTTTTTTTCTCTATATATTATTTTAGTTGTCCAGCTAATTTTTTTCTATTTTTAGTAGAGACGGGGTCTCGCTCTTGCTCAGGCTGGTCTCGAACTCCTGACCTCGAGCGATCCTCCCTCCTCGGCCTCCCAGAGTGCTGGGATGACAGGCGTGAGCCACCATGCCCGGCCCCACAAGCTGTATTTCCGGTCTCAGTTTTCATCCTGAGAGAAGAGAGCGATGTGCCCCTTAGACGGGATGATTTTGCAGAGGCGAGGTTGGGGGTGGTGGCAGTCAGTGGCGATGCACCAGCTGGAGGGGACAGAGGGGATTGTCGGGGAGGGAACCTGGCCCGAGGTCCAGCTTTGCAGCAGGAGGCCTCGCCTGAGGTCTTTGCCTGAGCTTGGGAGCTGGAAACAGCCTTGCCCTTGTCACCAGCCTGTGCACGTGTGCAGCTGCGTGTGTCCCCAAGCGTGCATGTACCCACGCATCTGTGCGCGGGAGGAATGGCCTGTGACACCCATCCCTTTCTGAGACGGCCTTGTGCCTGTCCCCTCTCTCCCTCCTCCCTGCAAAAAAGACCTCGTCCTGCTGGGAAAGTTGAGCAGAATAATTCGTTCGGATGCCAGCGAAGTGGCATTTGTCGATTTCCTTCCTGAGAACCTGCCTTTTCCCAGGCGGGAGTGACCTGGCCGCGGGCCCCGTCCGACCTCCCTGTTTTGCTTTTCTCTCCCCCATGAGGCCAACACGGGACAGATCGACGACCCCCGGGAGCAGCACGGAGTCATCAGCAGCAACCTCGCCCTCATCCAGGTGAGCCTGTGCCCTGCCAGACCCTTCCCCTTTTGCATCTGCAGCCTGGCCCCGGCCAGGCAGGGAGGGTGAAGCCTGGTGGCCGTGTCCCCGCTCGCTGGACTGAGCGTGGAGGACGGGGAGCCACCTGTCCACCCCGCGTCCACCACACCACGCTCACGGAGCACCACGCTGCCTCTTCTGGGGCTCAGGGTCCCTGCGGCTCCCCCTAGTCCCCTCTGTCCCAGCCAGATGTCTTTGGGGCGTCGCCGGTA
>JAQIFY010005183.1:0-11225 GCA_028533085.1 Varecia variegata | reverse complement strand
GAGGCCAAGACGCCATCCCAGTGACAGCAGTGCTGGTGAACACAGAAGACTGCTGGGGCCGCCTGCAGCGTACTGTGCACAGCCAGCCCCAAGGGGCTGCTGGCCAAGAGCCTGGAGAAAGGGAGCAGGCTGTCCCCTCCTTGCCCCCAAGGGTGAGGCTGGACCGAGGCAAAGGGCTGGCCACACCACCTGAGCATGTGTGAGGGGCTGGCGCTACCGTGGGACTATATACTGTTAATGATTTTAATATATATGGCTTATGACATATTCTATATTAATGAGATTGCCCCTCTATCCTTCCCTGCCAACACATCCACACTTCTGAATCCCATGACCAGGCCACGGTCAGGGCTGGTTTTGAGTAGAGGGCAGTGGTTTCCCTGTCCTCCGTGGCACACCCCCCACTGCCAGGACCTGTTTGAACTGCCAGGGCCAGAGGAGGGGGACAGTCAGAACTCGAGGCTGGCATTCTGACTGCTGGCTTTCCCCAAGCAGCCCAGGGGCCAAGACAGCAGGTGGTTTCCCAGTTCCTCTGGGCCTAGAATGGCACAGGAAGGATCTAAACTTCCATTGTGTCACTTGCCAGCCTTGCACTTGGAGTCTTTAGCAGAGGTGACGTCTGGTTGTTTTAAAATGTAATTTCCACACGGGCTCCTTCCTGCTTAGTAAGCTGAGAAGATGCCCTTGGCCCTGTGGAGAAAGGCAGGGCTGAGGCAGGGCTGCCGTGGGGAGCGGGCCTGCTGCCCCTCTCGCTGACCAGGGCTGGACGGTGCCCCAGCAGAGGGAGCCCCTCTGCCCGGTGTCTGGCCACCCCCGCCAGCCAAAAGCAGTCAGAAACCAAGACCTTCCCACTTTCTCCTCCCCACATGGTGCTGAGGCTCCCTGCTGAGACGCAATTAAAGCAATTCATTTTCTAGTGCTGGTATTTATCGACTACCATGCAGAAGGGCTATCTTTCTATTCACATCAAACCTTTGGTTGCGTGGTTTTTTTGTTTTTTGGTTTTCTAAAAAATACTTTAGGGTTCTGATTTGTGGGACTTGACCTTCTTGTAAATAACGACTATTCAAGTTGTGGCAGGACGATAAAGAGGCCCCTCCCAAAGGAGCCCTAGAGCCAGGGAGGTGGCTTAGCCAGCTCAGCTCTGAACGTGACCCAGAGAATGACCACCCAGAGGCATGAGCTACCCTGAAGAGGGGGACTGGGGTCCAAAGGCCTTTGGGGAGGGAGGCAGAGCTGGCTGGCTCAGCTAAGTGGCACGATGACGCATGAAGGAGATTATGTTGTGCTCTTTATTGCCAAAAAT
This sequence comes from Varecia variegata, assembly GCA_028533085.1. Classification (NCBI taxonomy): domain Eukaryota; kingdom Metazoa; phylum Chordata; class Mammalia; order Primates; family Lemuridae; genus Varecia; species Varecia variegata. Next base: position 9,919 of record JAQIFY010005183.1, on the reverse strand, counting down.
AAACACTTTTAAAAAGACAACTACTGTTAATCAATAAATATCCCTTCCTTTCTGTACTGGATCTCTGGTTTTCTCCAGGCTGCCTAATTAACTGTTTTGGGTCTGTTCCCAGCTGGAGACAGTGCTAAGGGGTGAGGCCAAACCCTCACATGGAGAGATGAATACTGTACCTGAGAGGGGCCCCGCCCCGCCCCCACCCCCAAAGTAAATGATCAGGCCATGAAGATTGATTTCGTAACTGCCGGGTAGAGGATGAAATATCGTGCTGATCTGTGGGGGAAGCACGCAGCCAGGGTCTAAGGCTATTCTCAAAAGTTACGTCTCAAATTAGGGACGCCTGGGAATCTGAAGTACCAGTAGGCTGGCCCTGGGGAAAGGACTGAAAGGGTTTATAGGCTTCCTCAGTGAAGATTCTCGCACTCAGTCCTAACACCAGAAATGTAAAGTACGACTGTGAAAACTCCTCCTTTTGGGCAGAAAGAGTTTAAAGGAAAGAGCAGGAATGACCAGGAGAGGAGAGGTCCAGCTCAGCTTTCTGAGTAGGGAGGCAGCACAGCCCCTACGGGCGCGTTAGGAAATAGGCCAGAAGGGATGTCTTGGGTTCTGGGGAGCACCGTTGGCTATCAGGAGGCACGGCCAGTAAAAAACTGTCCTGCCTGAGTAGTAGCGGCATCCCTAGTAATCTATCTATGACCCCCTTCTAGTTGGTACTGGTGACTTGCCATGAAGCTTAAGCAACAGCAGAATAGATCTCAGGAACCAGAAGTCTCAAGAGACACCCCAAACCCCGCTGCTGGCTTGAATCCCCTTTGTGCTGACCCAGGTGGGCGGCAGCTAGTTTATGGTAAGTACGTCACTCTGGATCTCGTGGCTTAACTGAGTCTGTAGATCACTCAGCTTCTTCTTCAGTCCGGAGAGGGCTGAGAGGACGATGGTTTCGGGGCGCAGAGAGCCACAGGACTCCACATTGTAGTAAAACCTAGGAGGCCAGAGTCCAGTGAGAGTCCTCACGAGGCAGGCTGGCTGGGCTGAGCCGCGGCCACGGACAACCCTTCCTGCTCCTGGGCCTTGACTGTGTTCCCACCACGAACTGACCTCCTTCCATCTAAGACCCCTCACAGAGTGGCCCAACCCACTCTGCAGGACCCCAAGGAGCCCCCAGTACCTAATAAGGAACTGTGAAAACCCCCAAACATTCTGCATGTGTACCCCAGACTGACGTGGAAAATCCAGCAAGGGGACCACGTGCTGCAGCCCCTTCACAGTCATCGCTGCAGGACGTCGGCCAATTTCTGCCCCTAGCTTGGACCTCAAGAGTCTCTTCTTTGGGGTGGAAAGTGAGAATAGGAACAACTTGCATAATTAGAGGGCCTCTCTGTCTCAGTGACCCAAAGGGGCTGATGACTGGCCCTAGGCATGTGCACACACCACGGGCTTAGTTTAGCAGGGAGTGGCCCCTGCTCGGCTTATGACTGGGACATTAGGGAGAGGGGCTAACTCAGAGCCTGCACCAAGACCATGTCTTTACACACTCCACCTTCCCACGTCGGACGAGGGGCTTACCTCTCTGGCTTGCCGTTGGGGTCATAGGGAGCCTGCGACTCGTCCTCATCCAGCTCTGAGTACTCACTCTTTGGCCTGAGGTCAAACACAGGTCAGCACAAGGTTGCTACTACTGCTTTTAGGGCACTGAAGTTCTTGGCGAGCCTGCTCCATCTCAGTCACTAGCAGCCACTTCCACCCCCACCCCCATCCTAAACACCTGCCTCCACTCTTATCTGGAACATACCATTCCTCGGGCTTGGGGTACACCGTGTGCCTCAGGGCATTGTCTGGATCGTATTCAAAAGCCACCCCTGCAGTAGGGTTCCACTTGGCATGTTCTTTGCCAAAACCTTTTTTGGCATAGGCTCGAAGTCTGAGCTCCTGGCCCTTTCTCAATTTGACGATGAGAATGTCTGCAGGGAGAGGTACGAGTCAGTCAAGGGCAGGAGAGGCCTGGTTCTCCAAAGCCTGACCTCGAGTGTCACTAGGAGACCATGCACATCTGGAAAAATGGGTCTAGATGCAATTTACAAGGACACCAGGCAGCACAAAGGCTATGTCTGGCCTCTGCTTCCCTCTTGTCCACACAGCAAGAGGTCAGGAAGGCGTCTGCCCGCTCGCTCCAGTGCCTTACCGTCCTGTTCCACATAGTCATTGGGGTCATTATCTCGGTTCCGGGATGTCACCTGTAGGGAGCCCAAACAGAAGCATTTATCAGCTACTCACCTGTCACCTCCTCTGCCAACCATCTCCCAGCACCGATCTGTCAGCTAGGGAAAGGTGCTTGGGAAGGAGGTGGCAGAGGTGCCTCTCAGGCTGCCATCCCCCACTTTGTGGTATGGCGATAGGCTTCTCAGTCAGATCAATTCCCCGGCCTTTAAAAGGGTCTTTGGGTGACACAAAGCACCGATAATGCTTCTGCCCAAGAAGAATCCAGAATTAGCACTTCTAGGCATCAGGTTAAGGCAGAGGGTAACAGGGAAGCCAACATTTTATAAGGGTCAGCCTCAGTCTGGCCCACTTGGAGCCAGAAAGAGAAGGGCGAAGGCCCGGGCAGGGAGGGTGCTCTTGTGCACTGACTGGAATGACCCGAAGGTTGTTGGAGACGAGGTCTCGAGACGTGACGTGACGAGTCTGGTCTTCATTGCACCGCACGTCGAGGGTGAACTCCACCGAGCACTCGGGGCAAAACTCTTCACACGTGCAGTCCTGAGGCAGGAAGTGAAGCAGGAATGAGTCTACTTCTAGGTAGTGAATCCTGACTTGGCTCCCTGCTTGCAATGCCCAGTTCCTTACGTTTCTTCAGCTGTAGCTGGGACAGTCTGGTAGTCCATTCTCATGGACTGCCCAAGTTCAGAGACAACCTATATCCACGTGCTGGTACCTACATTTCCTCCCCACGCCCACCACAGCCAGGCCACTGCTGGGAGGCGCGCTGCTACCATCTATCTCACCGTGCCCTGGGAGAACCACTGCTATTGAGGGAGAAGACCATGCTTTTGTACCCTATGGTTCAGCTCCCCATGAACTAAGTGGACCAGCCTGGGAAGGTAACCATCATCTAAAATGAAACAAGCCAGGGAACAACAGAAAAAAGTACTTTTCAAGTTCTACACTACTGACCTTTTCTGAAAAAACTTTTTTATCATAGAAAATTCCATACATACACAAAAAACCAGAGAGAAGTACAATAAATTGCCACAATGTAACCATCTCCCATAATTGTAAACATTTTGCCTTAAAACAATTGATGCATTCCTATGTTAGGGACTATCTATTACAGTTTAATTTCAGCAAGAAGAGAGTTACTGCCATGTATTCAAGCAAGCTGTTTTCTCCCTCACACCCGTAAGGAAAATCCAATGTGACGAGAGAGAAAAAACAACTACAGGTCACACCTGGAGAGTCTGCAGTCACACACAGGTGAGGCAGGAAGGCAACCCAGAACCTGGAGGCTGAATCACTCTCAGAAACATGAAATGGGAGAATCAAAATGTAATGGAAGATAAAAATATGAAAAGGTACTCAAGCTCAAAAAAAAAAAAAAAAACCCAGCTGAAAGGAGGAGTCTGTTTGAGATACAAAGAGACTAAAGAGCTACAACCAAATGGATCTTGACTGGATCAAGACTGACTCACAAAGAAAAAAAAAAATAAAGGATATGTGGGGGGCAGCTGGGAAAATCTGAATATAGATATTACAAATTAACGCTAATTTTCTCAGGCACAGTAATAGTGTGGCTATGGTGGGAAATATCCCTTTTCTTAGAAGATGCATACCGAAGTACTTGGAAGTGTCATGACTTACTTTCTAATAGTTCAGCAAATAATGTATATGTGAAAAGTAAAACAAATGTATTAATAATTGGTAACTATAGGTGAAAAGTAAATGGGTGTTTATTATTCTATATTTTCAACTTTTCTGTAGATTTTCAGAAACAGCAAAAAAAGAAAAAAAAAAGAGAGGACTGTACCATCTTTGTTCAATAAATACTAGAAAACAATTTAATGAAAGCAATTGCTGGGTCACAGGGCATGCAAATCTTTACACAAGATACTGCCAAATTGCCCTTATTCAGTTGTACAACTGTCCCCACCAATTTCTTAAAAACAGAAACCTGCAGATATGAAACAAATAGGGCAAAATGTTAAATTGTGACCAAGTGTTAGGTGGGAGCATGGGTATTTGTTATACTAGCTCCACACCCTTTTGTATGCTTGCATATTTCTTTAAAAAAAAAACCATATATTTATAAAATACATCAAATTAGCCACCATGAAAATGACATGCCCTTGGGAATATAGGAAAATAGGTAGATTCAGGATCACCCAAAGCCATCAAGAGGGCATAGCCTCAAGTCATTATTTAGTGCAGCCCTAGTGAAAGGATGAAGGTGTAACCTACTCCCGCCCGCTCTCTCCTCACTGCCAAGGTCTGCTAACATACCAGCAGGCAGAGCGGACACAATCAGGGCAGGGGGCTGAGACAGTGAGTCTGGCCATGCTTAACTAGCATCACCTATGGGGAGAGGCATGAATCCGGCAGACACCGGGACTAAGTCCCTCGGGTGCTGCACCTATGGGGACAACTTGCACTCCCTCTGCTCCTTGTTCTTGCCACACACACACCCCTTTCTGTTGACTCCCTTTAGCCATCTAAGCCCCTGCCACTGGGAAGAGATGCTCTGGAAGGAACAGCCCCACTGTGCGGCATAACCGGGCATTCTGTTGGATAGCCCCCTTTGTGTGGCTGGCTGGTGAGACTCCCTGATGCCCTGTGTGCCTATCAATCTGAAGCCCCATCAGCACTGCGGACCAAGGCCTGCCTCAAGCTCCAGACAACATCTCCACCCTGGTGTTCTAATACTACTATACAATCCAAGCTGGACGCAAGATGTCAGGAACAGTCCCTCTGAGAACTGAAGCTCCCCACATCCACCCAATCACGCAGCATACCCGGGAGTACTGCAGCTTGTCCACAATGTCATCACTGATGAGGGGAATTAATCCTGTAAGGCAGAAAGGCACGTTAAAGAAGGCCAAATAGCCAAGCCAAAACAAGAACCTCGAAGTCCCTTGGGGGTGGGGATTGGCGGAGGCCCCTTCCTCTGACACCAGGCACAGCAGCCTCCCTTTAACCTTCCAAAACCAGCACTCACCAAGTCTGTGAGCAATGAACTCATCGTGGAGGACTGAGGAATTGGCATCAATTTGAACCCAGTCAATGGCTAAAAAAAGGAGGAAGCAGACATGCAATTTAGCCATCAAATTCACCTAAAGACTTACAGCAGTGGTTCTCGACATTTAGCAATCACCCGATGCATGCTAAATTGGAGATGATTGGGCCAGAGATAATGATTCCACGGTGCTAGAATGGGGCCAAGGAATCTGCATTTTAACAAGAACCACACATACCACAACCCACCTTCCTGTCCAGGTGAATTTAATGCAAGAGGTTCCCTAGATGTGCCCTACACAGAAAAACACTGACTTAGAGAATACCATGGGAGTGAGAATGTTTCTTTGAGCTGAATATTTTCCATGAGAAGCATTTAAATAGGCTACCTTTGCCAACACCAGAACACAACTTATTTGGGCACTTAAAAGTTAGAGAAAACCTCACAGAAATAACACAGACTCAATAGTCAATACCTCATTTTATAATTTAATAACCAGATCACCTGATTATGCACTTTATTATCCTCAATCAACAAATCTTTACTGGATTCCTTTAATGGGCAAGGCACACTAAATATAAAACCCAATCGCTACTGGCAATAAGCTGGTAGGAGGGTAACAACTGTACTATCACACGTGCTTGACTAAGATGCACATTTATTCATTCACAAACAAACATCTGCACATAACCAATTAAATCCAGAAATCAAATGGCATCACAGTCCAACTGCCAATGAGGGGCATGGACACTAGGAACAAAGGTCAGAAGAGGCCAGGTCCCTACCTGCTTTGTCCTGCTAGGCTTCCTATTGCTTCCCAAACCCAAGCCAAATAAGGACCACGACCAAAGCTTTTCTGCCTCTTTACTCCCTCTGGCATACCCTTACCCTCTCCTGCGCAGGTTAAAATCCTCTGAGCCTACTAAAAAACCAAGCCTTGCCTGCCTCCATGCTCTGGATGTGATCACTCCCTGCCTCTGAACTCCTTTCTCACAAAACTTTGTTGAGACTTCCCTCAAGGCACTTGCCTTGTGTCATGTTTGTGTCTTGTCTCTATCTCAAGCTCCAAAAAATTCCTTGAGGCAGGATATTGAGATGTCTTTGTACTGCTAGCATAGGTGCTCAATATTATTTGCGGAACTGGATTTGTGAAGAAAGTGGCATTTAGACTCAGAATGTCAGGGCTGCATCTCGAATTAATAATACAATTCTCTCATTTTATTCATGAAGAAACTGAGGCCTAGAGGCATGAAGTGATTGGGCAAAGGGAGGACCAGCGATCCAAGCTGAGCTGAAGTGATTGGGGGGGGTGGTGGTTGTGGATAAACCACAATGTTCTCTTGCTTACTGGGCATTTGGCCTGCTTACTTCCTTAAAAACAAGTCTAAACACTTGATGCAGCAGCTGTGACTGTGGTATTTTACACAAGTATAGTCAATGCATCAGACACTCAGAGCAGAGTGGCTGCAACCAGACCAGAAACACATCTTCCCTCCTCTAAGGTTCAGCTGCACTGTAGCTAGGCTTCTGAAGCACTGATCGAAGTCCACCTTGTACTGATGTGGTATGTGGATTCATCTCTCCCCTGCAACCTCACTGTGAACCTCGTGAGGGCAAAAACCCTGTTCTATAACAGCTTTGCATTCCCAGTGCCTACCACCATGCCTGGCATGTATATGCTCCATAACTGCAGTTGAAGACATCTACCAGTACTGAACACTCACTAAACAAAAGGCACTTAGTAAGGACTACATTACTTAATCCAGGATATCACCCTGATGAGTACCATGAGTGCCCACAGAAGTTTAGTAACTTGCCCAAGTTTCACAAAGACAGTAAGTGAAAACAGTATTCGAACCCAAGTCCGCACATTCCTAAACCCACGCCCGTGAGCAATGCACATACAGTGTAAGGGTGGACCTGAGTGGCCCCGTTACCGAACCCTGCTGTGCGGCGGGCAACGCCGAACCCCCCTTGTGGGTTCGGTAACAGCACGTGGGAGCCGGGGAGGTGGTCAGTAGTGGCCACTGGGCCTAGGGCACAGGGTCTGACCAAGTCTCCAGCACTGCAGTTTTCTCTGCACCCCACCCTCACCCCAGGACAGTAGCCCCAAGGTGTGTGGGGATGGTGGCATGGCCGGGGTCGCTTACCTATTATGGGAACCTCAGCAATGAAGACCCTCCGAATAGAATTGGCCACCCTGAAGGATGAAAAACCAGGCGGCGTGAGGGCCACGCAGCCCCACATTTCCAAAGCTAAAGCTCCGACACAGGGGGCGGCGGCTCTGTTAGAACGTCACCCCACCCCCACCCCGGCCCGGGCCCCCCGGCGCTCCCGAGCCGCCAGCCTCGTCCCTCGGCAGCCTTACGCCAGGTCCGTGTTCTCAATGATGAACTTGACGTTTTCGTCGGTGAGCTCCGTGATCCGCACGGTGGGCTGGTTGGCGTACGGCATCGCGCCCCTCGCCCGCCGGCCTCGGCGCCCTTCCGCCGCTGCCACCGGAAGTCGGTCAGCGCGGCCCCGGCCGCTCCGCGGAGATGCCCTCGCAGCGCCACCTGCTGCTCGGAGGCCGGGACTGCCCGGGCCCGGCGTTTTCTACACTCCCCCCGCTTTAAAATGCACCAGGTTCAGCTGGTGGGTGGCTGGGTGGGTGGGTGTGTGTGGCAAAACGTGCATACGCCCTTGACTCAGCAATAACACTTGTAAGATTTCATACTGCAGAAATACTTGCAGTTGTAAACTAAGATACATGTACAAGGATGCACACGGCAGTACAGTTTGTAATGGCAAAAGATAAACAAAACTCACTAGCCTTTGACAGACCTGAATAAATGTATACACGTACAAATACTATGAAGCTTTTAAAAAGAACTTAGTAAATTTGCATATCTATGGAAAAATAAGAGTATACTTTAATAATGCACATCCACTTTAGCGAAGTATACCTGAATGACAGGCATATGCCCTTTCCCTTCCACTCTCAAGTGGGAGCCACACACTTCTGAAAACTGCAGATGCAATGCTCTTTAACGTAACGCACCATTCTGTGCAGTTGTGGTGAGTGAGTGGGAGCTCTCCATTGCTGCATCCCCAGTGCCTGACAGTGCACACTGGGTAGGGTGTATGCCCCATAGAGAATTACTAACGTTCCTTTAAGGGCCTGGAAAGAGGTTTGAAGGGGCCTCAAAAAAGTGGCAGCTGCTCACACAGAGGCCCTAAGATAGAATTTGGCGGGAGCTACATTTAGAAGGCAGGAGAGTAACCAGAGGATAAAGAGGAGTTTGCCTTAGCAAGGAGTCACACCTCCTCCTAAGACAGAGAGGGTGAGAACTGCCTTGCTCCACAGCCTGTCACCTCAGGAAATTAGGAATTATGGTTGTCTGCTGAGTGTAGGATGGATGCTATATAAAGGATACCGGAGACACTGCAATGAAATCTGGAATAGCTACTGCAAAAACTTCACAGGGTGTCAAGAGATACAAGGAATTAAGAGAGCTGCAGAAAGGACACAGCGCAAGGCCCATAGGAAGAAATCTGAAATTCAATTAGCTCCTGACTTGCCCTATCAATATTCAGCTGACTTAGGGGAAAGAGAGCAAAGCAGAAGACAGAGTTAACCAGATGTGCAAAGGGAGCCCCACCAGTGTAGAGGCTGAGAAAATTATTGAGGCGAAAGAATGTGTCACTGCAATGGTGACAGACAAGGGCAGCCAAGGGAGCTAATGGTTTGGGGGAAGCCTCCTGTTACCCTGTTTTACTGATGGGAAGACTTGGGCCCTGAGAAATAGAGCTGCCATAACTGCCCAGTAGGTACTAGGCAGCGCCAGGGCCAGAACTCGTCCCCTGGCTGCTAGCCTCAAGCCTTCCCACTGCACTGCTGTCTCCCTCTGGGATCTCAGATATTTTCATGGTCTTTATGGAAACTAACTGCACACAAGGAAACTGCTTCAAACATATTTATTATTGTTTTTACAAACTGTAAATACACTAATAATCCTCCTGCAATGCATGCTGGTGTAATGTGATACCAGGCCTGGGATCACACCTCTGTCCAGCAGGCACCTGTCTCGGTTGAGACAGTTTGTTTCCTGAGCATCTCAGGACCCCTGGAGAGGGAAGGGGCTGCAAGGAACACCTTGGTGTGCACATGCCTGAGCTGTGCTGGGGGTGAGCTGCCACCTTGTGGAAGCTTCGGATTTTGACTCTGGCTTGGGAGCCCCAGGGAGCACTTCTAGGAAGGTTAAGACATGATCAAGGTGCCCAAGAGACCATGACAGGACATGCTGGGTTTCCATGGCCTGAATGCTTGGAAGAGAGCCTCATTTCTCATTCACACAGCTGCAGTGCAGAAAGGCATCAGGAGGCCTGGCCTGGTATTAGGAACCGAAGAAGTGGCCCAATCCTGGGCCAGAACCGCATGAAGTACCTTGTGGTAATGACTCAGGAATCCTTCAGTGTGTTCTCATTAACACTTGGTTACGTGGACGACACCTCATACTTTTCAGAGCCCTTTTCATCTATCCACTTGTTTTCTTCCGGGCACTCTAGCTTATACTCCTTCCTTTCACCGGCGCTGGTTTAGACCTGTTAAGTTCTTGAGCTGATACAGGGATGGAAACAGAGAGAGTGGTGAGGCCTTGCCCTGCCCAAGACTCCAATGGGAAAGATCAGGGTTTTCAAGGTGGCAGGTGTGGTTAT
>JAQIFY010005182.1:0-11227 GCA_028533085.1 Varecia variegata | reverse complement strand
TGGTACTCCACACATGGTACTCCATCGTGGTACTCCGTCATGGTACTCTGCACGTGGTACTCCATCATGGTACTCCACACGTGGTACTCTGTACGTGGTACTCCATCGTGGTACTCCATCGTGGTACTCCGCACATGGTACTCCACACGTGGTACTCTGTACGTGGTACTCCACATGTGGTACTCCGTCATGGTACTCCGTCGTGATACTCCGCACGTGGTACTCCACACATGGTACTCCACATGTGGTACTCCACACATGGTACTCCATCGTGGTACTCCGTCATGGTACTCTGCACGTGGTACTCCGTCATGGTACTCCACACGTGGTACTCCACACATGGTACTCCATCACGGTACTCCGCACAGTGATGCTCACGACCTAGGAGCTCACTTCACAGCACATGGAGCGCAGCAGTGCCCACGCAGCGGCTAGTTGGACAGAACGGCGGCGGAATGGCCTTTCAAAGACTCAGTTACAGCAGCAGCTCGAAGGCAGCACCTGGCAGGGCTGGCGCAAGGTGCCGGGAAAACTGTCCATGCTCTGAATCGCTTCCCACTGTGGTGCTTGCTCCTAGCCAGAGCTCAAGGCTCAGGGAGTCTAGGGATGGAAATGGGAATGGCACCCTCCGTTATTACCCTTAGGGACCCACTAGGAAGTTTTTGCTTCCTGTTCCCCCATCTCATGCTCTGCTGGCCTAGGGGTCTTAGCTCCAAGAGGAGGAACGATTCCACCAGGAGATGCAACAATGAGTCCACTGAACTGGCAGTGGAGACTGCCACCTGCCACCTTGGGCTTCCCATGCTCTGAATCAGCAGGCAAGGAAGGGGCGGTGAGGGTGCTGGGTCAGGCCATTGATCCAGACTGCCAGGGAGGCTGGGACACTACTCCGCAAAAGCGTCAAGGGAAAGTGTGTCTGGAGTACAGAAAACCCCTCAGGCCATCTTGCTGTGTCACCCAGGCTAGAGTGCCGTGGCATCAGCCTAGCTCCCAGCAACCTCAAACCCCTAGCTTCAAGCGATCCTTCTGCCTCAACCTCCTGAGTAGCTGGGACTACAGGCGTGCACCACCACGCCAGCTAATTTTTCTATTTTTGGTAGACACAGGGTCTCTCTCTTGCTCGGGTTGGTCTTGAGAACTTCTGATCTCAAGCGATCCTCTCACTTAATTCAGAAATAAGAAGGACATGTACACTGCCCTCAGGAATGAGACCGAATGAGATCGTGCCTCCTCAGCCATCTCAGAAGGGCATATTTTTCAACAGAACGAACACGTTTTCAAATCCTTCCTTTAGCAGAAGGTTTCCAGGATATTTTATGCTTTCAATTAGTGAATCATTAGCATCACAGCAGCTGAAACATCCAGTGCCAAGGAGCTTAAAAGTGTCCTTCCAGCTCCTAAATCTAAAATAACAAAGGGGAAAAGCAAGTTTTCTGGCACTGGAAGTACAGATTTACATTCCTGCAGGCAGCTGACGCCAAGCTCAGCTTAACGTTGTCCCTGGCACAGAGTGATCCCTGGAGTGGCTTTCTTCTTCCACACTCGAATCTCCATACTGTCAACAAAGGAAGTTGTGCAAAACACAAGAGAGTAATGGTTCCCCCCCCAGACAATAAGCATCAGAAATGTCAATCCCAAAAGTTGGTTCAACTATTTATTTAAATAACATTCTATGCTACTTAGAAAACCATGAGATAATGTTCTTTTCGTTTTTATCTGTTTTTTTAATTTCTATAAGTAAAGAGGAAAAAGCAACACTAGCTACTGCAATTTTGTCAGCAAGAGCCAAAGTCTACATTAATTCAGCCCAAAGTTTGGCCACAGGCAGCCATGAAGTAGTAAAGTTTGGGAGAAGGAGGGAACCTGGGTGCACCTGGAATCATTGTGAACTCAGGGTGCCCAGTGTAGTTGTGACAATAATGACAGCAGCAACAATAGTAGCAGCAACAGCTCTAAGGGAATTGTGACAACTTCAAGGCAACAAGTTCATTTTCTGCTACTGGGAAGTTAAAAATCGCAAATCATCATTCCCATGTCCTATTCAATCTTTCATCTATCTCAGCCCCCAATTCAGAGGATCTTGGGCAAATCTTGGTGTCATCCTGACAACATCCTTGTCACGACTGTCCTTTGAGCATCTTCTCCATGCAAGATTCTTACATGTAGTAAGTCAAGGACAATTTCCCTCATTTCATGAAAGACAAAGGCCAGGGGCAGTGTGGCGTGACTCAGCCACAGTGGCCCACCGCTTAGACTGAAGGGGAGGAAGCCAATGGAGGGAAAGAAAAAACTCTCCACTCCAGAGAAAATGTGAATTGCCCAAGGAAGGAGAGATGCTTAAGCACTGGAATGCTTTCAGCTGCAAGTAACAGAAACCCAACTCAGCTTTTGCTGAGAGGACTCTGGCCTGGGTGTGTCATACAGCTCAGAACAGGAATGCAGGGAGACACTTGGGAGCAAACCAGTATGGTTTGGGTCTCTCATCCCTGACCCTGTTCCTGTGCCCAACCTGTCCTCCTCCCCAGAACCTTCTGTGTCCTCCAACCAGATGGCAGAAAACATGGCACCCACCACCACCACCATCACTCACAGCACCTGCGTATACAGCACCTGGTCTTGCACATTACAAACCAATGACCAAAATTCCACATTCTATGGAAAGGCTCTGATTGGCCTCGCCTGGGCTGGTGCCCTTCTGTGTGGGCCCATCCTGAGTCAGGTGTCCATCTGTGGTCAAGGACTGGGGTTGTCTGGTTTTGAAGCCCTAGGAATTGGCATCGAGCAGGAGCCATTCCAGACATTCTTGCAGTGTGTCCTGTAACTTGCCATGGAACTTCTGAATTGAAAGGTTTTGGTGCCAACGTAAATTTTCAATTCGTTTGGGTAAACACCTAGGAGTGAGATTGCTGGGTTATATATTAAGTGTATGCTTAACTTTGTAAGAATCTACCAAAGCTCACTCAAGAAGAAATAGATAATGTGGGTAGTGCTATATCTTTTAAAGAAATTGAACTTGTAATTAAAACCTTTTTCAACAAAGAAAGCTTCATGCCTCGATGGTTTCATTGGTGAATTCTACCAAACAACTAAGGAAGAAATCACACCAATTCGACACAATCTTTTCAGAAAAACAAAACAGGAGTGAACACTTTCCACCTCATTTTATGAGGCCATAATTACCCTGAGACCAAAACCAAAGACTTTGTAAGAAAAGAAAATTACAGACCAATATGCCACGTGAACATAGATGCAAAATTCCTCAACAAAATATCTGAAAATTTAGGGCTGAGTGTGGTGGCTCAGGCCTGTAATCCTAGCACTCTGGGAGCTGAGGCAGGAGGATTGCTTAAGCTAAGGAGTTCGAGACCAGCCTGAGCAAGAGCGAGACTCCATCTCTACAAAAAATACAAAAATTATCTGGGTGTCATGGTATGCGCCTGTAGTCCCAGCTACTCAGGAGGCTGAGGCAGGAGGCTCACTTGAGCCCAGGAGCTGAGGTTGCAGTGAACTATGATGGCGTCACTGTACTCTAGCCCCAGCAACAAAGTGAGACCCTGTCTCAAAACATAAAAAAAAATAATAATAAAAAAAGCAGACAGGCTTCTGTTGGAGCATCAACTGGCCTCCAGAACGCTCCTCTCTTGGTTCAAAGGGCAGTGGCAGAGCATCCCAGGGGCACGGCTAGTAAGGAGCCCACACATGAAGGCCGGAAGCCCATCCACGCTCATTCCCACGCCTGCCCTTCGCTCCCCGTCTTAATGCCCCACCAGCCTCAGTTTCCCCTTCCTACACCGTCCAAATTCGTGTTTCCAGCCCCCAGAGCACATAGTAAATTGTCTCACACCCAACAGACATTTCATGTTTGCCGAATTTAAATTTGGATGAGTTTTTTGTATTAGAGTATAATCTAATTAAGTTGAAGAAAGAGCATCTGGTGTGAAACCATGTTTTTGTTTTCACATTAGTTAACCTATTAAATTAAATAATAGAATCTTATGAATATCATTTGTACAAACACATTCACCATTATTTGATTTATATAAATCACCCTGGTTGGACAGAGCTGGGGCAAGGGAAATCGATGAATGATTTTCCCACTGTCAGCTGAGAACCCAGCTCCAGGGAGGCCACACTGTCAGCTTTCCCCGGCAATGAGGAGGCTCTTCCGGGAGGCTGTCGGAGGGTTGTTCCCTGAGGCTGAGGCCACCTCTCCAGACAGTCATTAAATGTGAAACTCTCCCCTAGAAGCAGTCAATGGGGTGTACATATCTCCACCCTCCTGGCCCAGATAAACACGCCTCTGTCTGGAACCCATCAGGCCGGAATTGCATAGGACATGAAACAGAGGGTATGGACAGCCCCACAGCCCTGCCATTGGAGGCCCACCCTGCCGTGAGGGCATGGACCAAGGGCAAGAAAGAGCTAAATCCACGTGCAGCTGGGGGACAGGCGGGGGTGAGGATCTGAATTGTTGTCTGCATGACTTTTATTGTTAATACCTTTATTGAGATTAACTTTCTCCCATGAAATGCATAGATCTTTTTTTTGTTGGTTTTTTTTTTTTTTTTTGAGACAGAGTCTCACTCTGTTGCCCAGGCTAGAGTGCCGTGGCGTCAGCCTAGCTCACAGCAACCTCAAACTCCTGGGCTCAAGCGATCCTCCTGCCTCAGCCTCCCGAGTAGCTGGGACTATAGGCACATGCCACCACACCCGGCTAATTTTTCTATTTCTAGTAGAGACGGGGCCTCCCTCGTGATCAGGCTGGTCTCTAACTCCTGAGCTCAAGCCATCCTCCTGCCTCAGACTCCCAGAGTGCTAGGATTACAGGCCTGAGCCACCACACCCGGCCACGCATAGATCTCAAGCATACAATTCAATGAGTTTTGGTAAATACACACCCACACCCCTACCAAGATAAAGAGCATTTCCATCACCCCCAAAAGTTCTTTTGTGTCCCTTTTCAAGAAGCCAGTCTCTCTGCCACCCAGGGAACCATGGATCTGCTGTCACTATAAATTAAGTTCTATATAAATGGAATCATGAATCATGTAGTGTTTCACTCCACACAATGTGAGATTCCATCCGTGTTGCTGTATCAGTATTTCAGTCCTTTTTGCTGCTGTATTGTGGTCCACTACCTAGACATACCACAATTTCTTCATCTCTGTGGATACCTGGGCTGTTCCTACTTTTTGCTGTTGTATTTACAGCATCTGTGAAGTCTTCTTATGGAAATTATTTTCATTTCTTTGGGGAAATACTGAAGAATGTGATTGTCGATAACCTGGCTTTTCAAATTCTGATAAAGTATTTTCATTGCTCTGCTAAACCCGGGATCCTTCCTCGACTGAAAATTATTTTGTCACTTATACGTCTTCCAGATATCTTTTTCTGGTTTGTAACTTTTCTTTTTTTTCCCTTTAAGATCAAAGTTATTATTCAATATTCCAATTTGCACAACCCAGAATCTGCCAAAAAAATCAAACAAACTGTTGGCAGTGATGAGAGTCAGGCAAGAAGGACTCTTTAAAGAGCCACATTTAAACATCAAAGGCATTCCTGCATGCGACAATGTGCAATGACAGAAATAATAGGAAAAGGGTCCCATTCGCCATAGGTACAAATAAATCCAGCAAGAACTATATAAGACCTAGATTAAGAACACTGTAAACTTGATCAAAGGACTTAAAAGATGACTTGAATCAATGAAAAGATAAAAGACACCATAACAAAGTTAAAATGCAAAGGACAGACTGAGAGATAATACTGATCACATCTATAAAAGGCAAAGGACTCTCATTTAATAAAATTCCACCTACAAATCAGTAAGGGAAACAACACAGGCTGGGCACGGAGGCTCACACCTGTAATCCGAGCACTGTGGGAGGCTGAGGCAGGAGGATTCAACTTATGATTATTATGACGATTCAACTTATGATTATTCGACTTTGCAACGCTGCAGAAACCATGCGCAGTCAGTAGAAATCGTACTGCGCGCTCACACTGCAATACCAGGTTGATGTGTGGAGTGGGTGGAGCAAGACTTTGTTCCGTCTCCCCGCTCCAAATAGCCATTTAATATTGTCCTTGGACAGACACTACACTCAGCCCAAAGGCTGAGAAGCAGTTCAGCCACTCTGTTTTTCACTTTTGCTACAGTATTCAATAAACTACATAAGATATTCAACATGCTTTTCTCCAGCTGACCCTCCCTAAGACCCAGACACACACCCCCAGCCAACATCTCCCCTTGGCCACCTAACAGGCAAATGCTCAAAACTGACCCTAACACCTCAGGCTAGGAGTAAATATGAACCAGAAATAAACCAGCCCCCACGATGACTTGAGCCCAGTTCCCCCGTAAATTCATCCCTGGATTCAGTTAAATGCTCCTATTAGAACTGCAAAGCCTCGTGTATCCCTACAAGTTTTCCTTGGCAATGTCAATAAAAAACAACCAAGCTGCAAAGGGCAAGAATGGACCAGAAAACATGAGAAAAAACAAACAATAAACTAGACCCAGAGGAAATGCAGAGAAAGGAACTGCTTCTGGGGCGGGTGAATCTGACTGTTTGGAGCACAGCCTTATGCCATGACTGCAGTTTCTGCAGCGGGTCGCAACTGTCCTCCTGGGTTTGACATATGTGAACCTCTGGGGCATTATTTTTAAAACTCCAATGCTTCCCCCCACGCCACCCTGCAAAGATGCATTGCAATTTCTCTGAAGTAGGCCCCCACGTGCAACCACAGCTCAGGCCTTTGTGTTCCACCCCTCTCCTGGCCCCTGAACTGGGCAGAGTTCCATTTGCTCTTCCCCTCACCTGGGGTTCTCATGCTGTCATCAGACTGACGGTCACAGTGGCTGGACTCAGTCCTGCACTCCTCCCCTTCGGGCCTCACCTGACCTCACTAAGCCCAGTCTTCCATCTGTAAAACAGAGGGTGACAACCCAAAATAGGTGACGGAGGCAAAGACCTCAATCAATAGAGGCCTTTTAAGCCAAAGTGGAGGACACTCCAGGAAAAACATAAACCACAGACAAATATTAACATGTGGTTGTTTTTCTCAAGTGGGATTTGGGAATTCAGGTTCTAGAGGGGACAGGGCACACAGAAAGAAACAAAGAGGAAGGTGGGGTGGGTAGGGAGACTAAATGGTTACATTCTTGTGAGACCTAGGAATCCGTATTTCACATAAAATAAGGCGGATGTTAGCAGAGAACAAGGGAGTGAAGGAAGCACCCGTCATGCAGATGTCCCGGGTTGGTGGAAGAACGTCTGATGCTGTCCTGTCTCTGGTCTGCACCTGGGAAGACAGACCTGTGACTGAGCAGGTGTAAGGAGGTGGACTTTGGCTACCCGCCTGAGCCTTGAGCCAAGGCTTGAGTCTGCTTACAATGCTGAACAAAAGCTTTGAAAATGATCGACACCTGGGTTCTATAGAAGGTAATTCTTTCTTTAACAGGACGTAGCAACCACTGCAGCAGGGGTGCGACAGCCCCAAAGCCACCGCTAACCGGTTACTGCGCAAAGGAAGCCCAAAGTTGACAGCTCAGAGACCTCTGGCCTCATTTTAGTGCCAACAATCGTGCCCCAGGGTGGGGATTTAACATGCTAAGGAAACGTGCCATGTATGAAGAAGCATGACTGCCAGATGGGCAGCTGCCAGCGAAACCCGGCCTCTATGCTGTGCTCTCAGTGCCAGCATCGGACTTTCTCTGGCTGTCCCTTAGAAGTTCTCCAGCCCTTTGTTGGGAAAAAAGCCTGTCTGGTTGCCCCTCAACCGGCACCGTCTCCCTTTTGTTCCAGCAAACCCACACCCCTCCCTACCCCTTAAGCCTGGCCGGTAGGAGTTCCTCTTCCGGTCTCCTGCCAGCGTCTATCGACCCGGGAGCGAGAACCGCGAGGTCAGTAGCATAATGATCCTTAGTGTGCACTGAACAGGAGCCGGCCTGAGCCTGCAGACCCAAAGCTACAAGCCGCATGTCCTTGTTCAGGGGAGGCCAGCAAGGATTTCCTTCTGAATGATCTGTGGGGACAGTCCTTGCAGACGCCAAGACAGGTCTTTCACCTTCCCCAGGGGTCTGGCCCAGGCAGGACAGTAACAGACTGGGAAGAGGGTGCTGCATGACTCAGCCTCCTCTTTTGCAAAAAGGGTTAGGAGGAAGGTCCTGAGATTTTTACTTTCCTTTACGAGGGAGAAGGGGAAATCAGCTGAGCTGGGCCTGGCGACCACGGGGACTCGGCACCTTCGTGGGGCCACCCGGGTGGCCGCCTCGCCAGCAAAGGGGGCCGTGTCGCCCAGGCCCCGGGTCGGTGACACCCACCAGCGACCCGCCCACTCGCCCGCTCGCTCGGGGCCGAAGCCCCGCCCAGCAGGGGCCCGGCTACAACGACCTCTCAGGGTCCCTCTCACACCCCTAAAATGAGGGGGAGCCGGGCAGGGACGCAGAGCGAATGACGACAGGGGCAAAATGGAAAGAGCTTGGACGCTCGGTTGAGGCACCGCTGGGATTCGAACCCAGGATCTCCTGTTTACTAGACAGGCGCTTTAACCAACTAAGCCACGGCGCCTCCCGCACACGCACAGCGCGAATCTCCTCCCATCACCGTTGGCGCATCGGCCGCGCGCATGCGCACAGGCTCCGCTTGCCGCGGGCACACACGTGACGTGGGGCCGGGTTCGCGGGCACCGCCGGGGTTGCGGGTGCGGCGCGGTGACTGGAGCTCGGGAGGCGCGTGCCGCGCAGGGCCCGGCAAGGCCGGGCCCCGGGTCGGAGGGTGGTGTCTCCGAAGGGGATCCGGGACACCCGCACTCTCGGGGACGCGCGCGCAGCGTCCCGGCCTTCTGCCCGCCGGAAGTGGGAGGGTCCCCCGGCCCCCGCGTGTCGGTCGGGGCGTCCCTGGGTCCCACATGACAGTCCGGGACAGTCCCCCCGGAGCAGGGCCAGGCCTTCCCGGCCCGAGCTCTCACCTTCCTACCTGGGTCTCCTCCCTCGAGCACCCCAGCTCCCGGGTCCCAGCACTGCCAACCTGCCCACCCAGCGCGCTCCCAGTGGGAGTCCCTCCCGCAGAAACTTAAGTCTGCAAAAGTGCATGCACAGAAGGGTTCGCCCCGGCATTACCTGTAATGCCACCCCAAGTGCCCATCAGTGGGGCAGGGGGCGTCTGCAGTCTGGGTGACTCCAGCCCTGGGGTGGATACAGCTAGGCCTGCCCCTGTGCGGGAGGGAGGGAGGCCACGAGCAAGAGGGCGCCTCTGCAAGGGGACCCCAGTTGACGGGAGGGCATCAGTGGAGCTTTGGCATGTTCATGCATCATTCACATAGATAAACGGATAAACACTGAATGGCCAGCTTGAGTGTGAGCAGTCAACTGGGCTGTGACCGAGGAGGACGGCACCAAATGTGGGACCTGCCCCACCTGCTATGTGCACAGTGACGATGTCAGACAGCAGCACTGTGTAAATCAGTCCTGCAGTTAAGTTTGCAAAATGGACCAAAGGGAATATTAATGACATTTGACGAAAAGCATGTGAGCCACACGTACCAAATGGAAAAGGGGGCCCTTCGTGTTAACTGAAAACTTTATGAGTCGATTTATGCTGCACAATGTGCCGTGGCAGCAGGAAGAGGGCTGCACGCAGGCGTGGGCAATCTGGAAAGGAGAAGTCTAGGGTAGGGAGCATGGGACATCCCGGCACGGAAATGCCACCATCACCCCCTGGCCTAGCCAGACCTGCCTCTGCTCTGGGCGGGTGGCCGACCGTCCGAGAGCATTGGCCTGGGAGTCAGTGCCTCATTCACAGCGGGGCCCCACACATCTTCGTACTCATTTGACAAACCCTCAGGAACTGCGGGTGCCAGCCCCCATGCGTCACCGTACAGGGCAACTCCAGACTCCAGAACATGAGTCCATAGCATGTTCCAGAAATGAGACAGGACACACACCAGGACATAAACCTAGAAATGGCAATACTGCTTCTAGAATCCACACAGACACTTGTTTTCCAAAGGAATCTAGATTTATTTTTCATGAAAGCTAAGAATAAATTGTTTGCTCCGCAAGGGTGCTGCGGAGCTGCGGCGGTGGCCCTGCTGGTCTGACAGGCTCACTCCGCTGGGAGGGGCCCAAGGGAAAGGTCCCTGCAGAGCCCCGAAACCTACATGACAGGTAGCCTGTGTTCAAGTCACCCAAAGGGCCCTGTGGCCGTCAGTCATCATTGCTCCCCGTTGGTGATGGCGTTGAAGATGAATTCTCCTTTTCTGATGATGATGACCACTCTTCTGGCAAGTCCTTTGCGTCTCTCCGGCAGAACACACATTTGTTGAATATTTCAGAAGAGGTGTCACTCTCAAAGATGGAGAAAAGCGTGTCACATCCTTCACACTGACATGAAATATTTCAAAAGAGCAGAAAGGAGGTGCTGGTCAGAGGGGATCGGGCAGGAAGTGAGAATTCTCCCCCCGGCCCAACTACCTGGGCTGGGCCACGGTAAGAGCTCCCCTCTCTACAGCTACTAAGCCTGCAAAGGTGGAAATTGCAAAATTGTAGGCCACAGAGAGAATGAGCCAGTTGCAAGAGCCATGCGGGCCAGCTGGCCACAAAGACAAGGCCCACGGGGGCCCCACCCCTCACCTCCCTGTCCTGCAGTGCCGCTCTCAAACTAGCCATTCCCAGAAGCAGTGGCCCCCAGCTGGGCCTTCTGAGAGGAGACAAGTCTCGTGACTCCAGGATTCCGAGGGAAGGGGGACTCAAGAGGGCCCAGCATACGCTCCTCAGCCTCTCTGAGCAGCAGCCAGGCGTGTGCACAGAGAGGCCCCAGCAGGGACAGCCTCTGCGGCCTGCACCGGCTGGGCCTGGTGAGGCAGAAGATGAGCCACCAAGTTCCTGCACTAGGGAAACACGGGTGCCTGGGCCTCTTGCAAGGGAAATGGGGCACCGGGGACCCGGCCGGGGGTCCACAGCTGGAGCATAGGAGGCTCACCCAGTGTCCAGTTGTGTACCTGGCCCTTCCTCCACGGACAGTGCTCCCTCGGGCCCCATGTCCTCCACTCCCCTCACTCGTCAGACACTCAGGCTTGCTCCTGCCTCAGGGCCTCTGCACTGGCTGTTCCCTTTGCTGGGAAATTCTTCCTCTAAACGTCCACGGCTTACCCCCTCCAAGTTGGCACAAATGTTACCCTCTCCAGGAGACCTATCCCGATCATCCTTTAAAACATTGCAACC
>JAQIFY010005181.1:0-11228 GCA_028533085.1 Varecia variegata | reverse complement strand
CAGGAGAGAGTGGCATGACATATTCAAAGTGCTGAAAGAAAAAAATCTTAACCCTAGAACCTTATATCTTGCAAAAATAGCCTTCAAACATGAATGAGAAATAAAGACTTTCCCAGACACAAAAGCTGGGACCAGACCTCTCCTACAAGAAATGCTAAACATCAGACCTCTCCTACAAGAAATGCTAAAAAGAGATCTTAATATGAAAGAAAAGGACATTAATGAACAAAAGAAAAGAATCTGAAGATATGATACTCACTGGTAACAGTAAGTACACAAATACAGAATATTACTATAATTGCACTTATGTCTTGAGTAGGAAGATTAAAAGACAGACTTATCAAAAATAACTACAATAATTTTTTAAAAGATAGTTAAAAAAATATAGATGTAAACAATAAAAACTTAAAAAGCAAGGGAGATGGAGTTAAACTGTAGAATTTCTTTTGGATTTTATTTGCTTGTTTGTTTAATTGGTTATAAAGTGTTTTTTGCAAGCCTCATGGTAACCTCAGATCAAAAAACCTACAATGAATACACAAAAAATGAAAAGCAAGAAATTGGCCAGGTGTGGTGGCTGGTGCCTATAATCTTAGCACTCTGGAAGGCCCAGGCAGGAGGATGATTTGAAGTCAGAAGTTTGAGACCAGCATGAGCAAGAATGAGACACCCTGTCTCTACAATAAATAGAAAAAATAGCCAGGCGTGGTGGTGTGTGCTTGTAGTCCCAGCTACTCAGAAGGCTAAGGTGGGAGGATTGCTTGAGCCCCAGAGTTGGAGGTTGCAGTGAGTTATGATGATACCACTACACTCTAGCTGGGGCAACAGAGTGAGACTCTGTCTCAAAAAAAAAAAAAAAAAAAGCAAGAAATTAAAACACACTACCACAGAAAATCACTTTTACCAAAAGAAGACAGGAAGGAAGAAACTAAGAGAAGACCACAAAACAAGCAGAAATCAAATAACAATATGGCAGTAGTAAGTCCTTATCTATCATTAATAACATTGAATGTGAATAGATCAAACTCTCCAATCAAAAGACAAAGAGTCTGAACAGATTAAAAAACAAGACCTAACTATATGTTGTCTACGAGAAACCCATTTCACCTATAAAGATACACATAGACTGAAAATAGAGGGATGGAAAAAGATATTCCATGCAAATAGAAATCCAAAAAGAGCAGAAGTAGCTATACTTCTATCAGATAAAATAGGTTTCAAGATATAAACTATTATAAAAAGAGCCAAAGGAGATCATTACATAATATAAAGGAGTCAATTTGGTAAAAGTATATAACAATTCTAAATATATCTGCACCTAACACTGGAGCACCTGGATATATAAAGCAAATATTATCAGAGCTAAAGAGAGAGATAGACCCCAATAAAATAATTGTTGGAGACCTCAATACTCCACTTTCAGCATTGGACAGATCATCCAGACAGAAAATCAACACAGAAACATTGGATTTTATCTGTAATATAGACCAAATAGACCTAATAGATATTTACAGAACATTTCATTGAAAAGCTGCAAAATACATGTTCTTCTTCCTAGCTCATGGATCATTCTCAAGGGTAGACCATATGTTAGGCCACAAAACAAGTCTTAAAAAATTCAAAAAAATTAAAATCATATCAAATAATTTCTCTGACCACTGAATAAAACTAGAAATCAATAATAACAAGTACATTGGAAACCATACAAACACATGAAATAGAATTTTTCAAACCTCAGAAATGAGTTCAAATAGAAAAAACTAGTTATTCTACAGCAAATTCTAAGAACACCATTGGGCGCTGTACAATTTTGTCCCAGATTTGTTTTAATTTCTTCTACTGACATTGTGTGAGTCAAGACTTCAAGATAGGTGTAATAAAACCCACTAGAAGCATAGAACCATTTCCTTTTGTTGTAATATATTCTAAATAAGTTACTTGAGAATTATTCGGTTCTAAAATGTTGACTAATGCTTTACTTGGAATTCTCTTGCTTGGCTATCCCTTCACAAAATGCCATAATCACCATTAATAAGAAAGAAAACATGCCATGCTGTCACCTTCAGTCCATAGAAGATGTCACACTCAGAAACTAAGACTGTTGAGAATCCACACAAAACAAATAGGAGTAGTCAGCAGCACAAGTAACTGACTACAGATGATCCGTAAATAAATGATGGATGAGACTGAAGGGAACAGCAAGTCTCCTGGTCTCAGCTAGTTGACTAAAAATAATGTCAGATCATCTGTATCTAACTTAGGGTGATATGAAGGTTCTAACGTTATGAAAGGGATCAAGCCTACATAGAGTAAGAGAAGAGGTCTCAAAGATTTCACATTGGCCGCTATACTATGAGCTTTGACCAGACTGATAGAGGTTTCCTGGACCAGTTGGGACATGGTCCTTGAAATCACCCAACTGCCCTTATCCTGACTATCCTCCTCAACATATCTTGATTGGGTGTTCTAAGAAGATATTTATTCTGGGAAGAGAATGTGCTTACCAACTATTATGAACATTCTGCGGCCTTCCAACTATGTATCAGACTCAAATTAACAAACTGGGATTCAAATGTGTCAATTTGTCTTGCAAATTTGATTAACATGAGTTAGTTTTCCTGAAAACATGAACATGCCAAGCTGCATATTAGATGCCCAACACATAGTGCCCATCAACATATAACTCTGGGAAAATGATTTGTGTCATCAGTCAACCAGACTATGTTACTTCTCTCTACTATGTGTCAACCACAAAGGAGATTTGAACCATAAAATAGTGTAACATTTAATAGAGGAGATACTTGATCTGAAAGTGATATTCAAATTCCTCATCCAACCTTTAAAAGGGAATGAAGTTACTTTCCATCATCTCATATAAAGATTTCATAATACATTCAGAGTTTGCATTTAGATTGTCTTTTAAAAGAATCTCATTAATAGTCATAAGTAGGAAACTGAATTCTGAGATTTTAGAGTAAATAAATAGACATTTTAATTTTATACTTACTTTTTGTATTAAATCATCTCTCTCACACTTTAGATATCTCTAAATGTAGGTGTTAGACATTCTATTAGGTCTTCCTAGTGATAATTGAAAAGTTTGGAGATCCCATTTTTGCATCATCATCGTATACCTCATGTTTAAACATTGTTTGCAGTGAAAATAATTCTTCAAATGAACTTTTACACATCACACATGCCTGTAAAACTTCAAATCTGCAAGTGATGAATGAGTAGATAAACTTCACAGGGAACCCTTTGACAAGACATGTCACAAACATATCAGCATTTGTTCTTGCAGCATCCTTGGGTCATATTAAAGGTATCATTGAACCAGCATTTCCTAAAGTGTATCTAATGGAACACTACTTTTGGAAGATATTAATAGGGAATAGTAATTATAATACCACTTAGTATGCTTTATTTAAATGTGGAAAATGAATTCAAAATATAGGAGAAGATATTTTGGTGAATATATTTATAATCTTAAGAGAACTTTCTAACTACAACCCAAAAGGCATTAGTCATAAAGAAAACAACTAACTATATCTGACTACTTGAAGTTTATAAATTTCTACATAATGAAAAGCAAGGCAACCTGGGAAAAATTACTTGTACTACATAAGATATAAAAAGGACTGATATACTTAATAAGGCACTTTTCAATCCAATGACAAACTTGAATGTTCCAATTTTAAGTGAGCATATCTAGTTTGCAAATGATGAATTCCTATTTTCCTATAATGAACTTTTTTGTCTTATTTTGGGTTTTAGCATTAAACATTTATACAGCTTTAGTTTTCAAAGGCACTTTCACATACAATATTTTACTTTTATTAATTTTTTATATAATACTCAGTACATAGACACCTCAAATAGCATTATTATTACCAGTTACAGATGAATAATCTAAAGTTGAAAGATGTTTAGAGACTTGCTGAGTGTCAAGTGAATATGAGATGTCAAAGTCAAGCACTGATTCCAGCTTTTACTCCAAATCCCAGACTATCCCCTGGTCTGAAATACTGGTGTTTGTCACAGGGACTACTGCTTATCCTCCAAAGAAAAAGCTTTCTTCTGTTCAGAGTAAGAAGTTTTCTTTTGTTCCTCCTTTGGTAAGAAGGAAAAGCTTGCCTTGCTCAAATTATCTAAATTTTGCCCTAGCCCTGGCAGCCCCATTGCAGAAAATATACACCTAATGTGCAGACATACTATTTAGTTAAGTGGCAGAGTGAACTCTTCACTGGTGGCCCATGATCAAAAAATTCTAGAAAATGGAAATTCAGGGTAATTTGAAGAAGTGTTTGTATTCATCAGTTGCCTCCTTTGTTTCCCATGTGATCTTTGTTCAGACATCAACAAATTGCAACAGTGACCAGTAGTACTTTGGTAGTACTCTCTCTCCAACATTGACAAAGCTGGTGAATGGTTATATAACTGGGCAAGAGAGAGGCAGAAGAAAAAAATCTCCTGAATATTTCTGCAGCTCAGACACAAGCAATTTTAAGAATGTATTGTTTCATTACAATGAATCCATGGTAAAATGCGTTCAGATCAGTGCAATAGGAAGTACTACAGGTGAGATCACTTATAAACAAAATTAATAAAAGGCATGAAGAGGCCTTTACTCAGCAAAACATGTTTGCTTTTATCAGTCCCATTTGCTCATAGACAAAGTCTACAAAACTGGGAATCAGGCAATATCCAGGGATAATGAGAAAGAACTACGTTGAAGAGTAAGTAGCATTCTGTATTCCTCTGTTAAGAAACTTTCAGCAAATTTACTCTCTTCTGAGGTTTTCACATTTTAAAGCTAAAAGAACATTTATGTCCCTAAAACGGGAATTGTTTTCAAATACGGCACTTGTCTGCAAATTCAATTAGAATCATTGTTTTGTACTCTCCCTCTCATACATTTTGATATCTTTCCACAGCTTTCCTTTTTCCTTCTTGCCTCAGCACTATCTCTGTCTTCCTAAAGATCCATCAGTGGATCTCTCCCTCTAAACTTCAAACTGACTTTCTCATATGAAGCAAGATAGTCAGTGTCCTCATCGACATCATCGAACCCGGGGAGTTCTATTTTACTTTAAAAATCAACAAATGCAAAAACATATAATTGGAGATTTGCCACTTTGAGCCATGATGTGAACAATTTATTTGAACAGCAAAATTCTTTGAGTCTAAAAGATGTAGTATACATGACTCAGTTCACTGGAAGACCTAAATTTGTAGATAGAATTTCAGAATCAGTGTCCTCAAAACTGTTTCCCATGAAAAATTCTGAAACTGAATTTCACCAATCTTAATTGCCACCACATCTCTTTTCCCCTTCTCTCTTTCCATACCTATATACATATGTATATGTATGTGTGTGTATATGTGTGTGTTTATGTGTCTATATATATATAAAGCCATCACATTTCCCTTTGTGCTCCATCAAAAGCTTTCTGATATCACATTATTGTGATCATGCTAAAGGATAGAAATGTACATACTAACAACATAAATTCATATACTTACTTATTTTGGCTCAAATTGGCTATAATTATTCTACAAATTACACATTTGTGGCCCTAAAACAATTCTCATGTGAATCAGAATCAGTTATTTGGAACCTAATATTTCATTTTTTGCTAGAAATAATGCTTTATAGGTTTGAATGAAAATTTTCAAGACTGTCCAAAAAGTTTAATGAATCAAGATTTAAATACAATTTTTTATTTCTGGACATAACCATCACGTGTAACAGCATTTTGACCTTAAATTTTGCTTCAAATTCAAATTCAGACTGATTCTCAAGTCCTTCCACCACCTTTGTGCCCTTTATGAATCAAAAATATCATTCCTGTCCCTCAACTAGGATCAGGTAACTGCAAGCTTGAGGCACAAGCTCCATCCAACGTGACGGTATTTTGGGTTTGGGGCACCAGCCTCACATGGTGGCAGAGAACTCTGGAGGGTGAGGGACAGATAAAGGGTCTATTAACTCCTTTATTTGCATGGAGGGATTCTCTGCACCCTGTTCACTGCTACCACCTCTTGCTGCAAATGAAATTAACTCCTCTCTTTGTTCATTCTTTTTTTTTTTTTTTTTGACAGAATCTTGCTTTTGTCACCTTGGGCTAGAGTGCAGTGTGGCATCATCATAGCTCACTGCAACTTCAAACTCCTGGGCTGAAGCAATCCTCCTGCCTCAGTCTCCTGAGTAGCTGGGACTATAAGTGTGGGCAGCCGTGCCCAGCTAATTTTTCTATTTTTAGGAGAAATGAGGTCTCGCTCTTGCTCAGGCTGGTCTCGAACTCCTGAGCTCAAGTGCTCCTCCCATCTTGACTCATTCTCGATAAAGTCTCAGACATAGGCACTCTGATAGCTTCCTAAGGGTTTTGTCTGCTACTGACTAAGGGTTACAAATGGTCTGTGAGTAAGAAGTGTCCCTCTTCTGACCTATTCTTATTGTTTCCACTTAGATAGAAAAAGAAAGGAAGTTACCTAGAGACTCTTATGGTGTGTTATGGAAACCTGGTACCGCTATTGATGCTGTCAATACCTCTTACCACTCATTTCAGTCAAGTCAACTAATCTGTTGTCATTGTTGCTGGAGTTTATTTTAGAGGCTGTTAAAGCATCCATAACTCTGCTAAAGAGTAACAATCATATACCCTAAAATAAAAGTTAGGTATTTTGGAAGGTAATCAGGATTTTCCATGACATAAAAATGTAAAATCATAAGGAATTGTGATGGGAACCATAGAAACAGTTTCAGGGTGCAGCACTGTGACTTCTGTGACAGCCTCTGAGTTGCGCGCATGCACGTGAGTGTATGTGTGTTTGTGTGTGTGTGTGTGTGTGTGCATTCACTTGAAAGAGAAGGAAGGAAGGAAGGAAGGAAGGACAGTGGAGACAGGCAGCCATAACATTCATGATTACACCCCCTTTCTTCTTCCCCATTTTGTTTACTATTCAGGCCACTCTGGAATCAATTTTGAAAATGTAAGCAAGACCTGAGAGTGCAGGAATGGGGAGTTGGATCCAGATACTCACTTCTGAAAGGATACAGCAAAAAGAAAGAAAATTCCAGAACAATGAAATTCCAATATCAAGGGGTATTTCCTTGTCATCATTGGTAGGAAAGAAACAAGTAAATGTTTCAGTAAGCCAGCATTTCCTAAAGTATATATAATGGAAAACTAGTTTGGGAGATATTAGCAGGAATTAACAATAATAATAGCACCTATGTGCTAGGTGCTATTTGTAATGCTTTATATATCATAATTCATTAACTCTCATCATAATCCTATGAGGTCTATAGTATTGTTATCTCCATTTCACAGATGAAAAGAATGAGTCAGAGAGGGTGAGTAACTTGCCCATTGTCACCAGCCTGGGGTCAGGCAGACCTCATTTCAACCTATCTGACTTAAGAATAGGCTGCTACCATAATGCTTTCCTAACTTTTCAAATATTATGGTAAATTTCAGAAAATGCACACATTTCTTTGCTGCAGATAAGCACAGGGAATCTCTAGGAAGGAATCAGGTTATGCTGAAGTTCCTAAATTAATTGACCACAGAACTTCTTTCTCACAGTGGAAATGTGTGAGAAACACATTTTGTAAACATGTATTAAATGGTATTTCTTTATGTCTTTAAGTATAAGTTCTCCCCCATAAGCCAATTTTGGACTCTGATCAATAGCTCAAACTGCTAAGCACAGATAGACATTAATAGTATGTTATTCTTCCAGCCTGTTTGTAAAGAAGGACTGGAGTTCAGATTATCAAATCCCCTTGGTCTGGGCTGAGGATCCATGAAAAAGGGACCTTTCAAGTTCTAGGTGGGAGTTCTGATGTCCTTGAAGAATGGCACATGGAAGTCCATCTAGGACTTAGAAAAAGAAGGGTACCTTTTACAAAAAGAAAGACATTTATAGTGTCTGCTGCTTTTCAACAGGAAGATCAACTGGATTGACTATGCACTGATAAATCATACCAGGGAAAAATATTCAGATCACCAAAAAGGCAAGAAGTTGAGTTTCTGACATAGGCAGCCTTATTGAATGATTACAGGGTTACCTTCACTGTGGTAATTAACAATGTTTCAGGTGTTAATCAAGATGGGGCAACTGAAGCCCTTGTGGAGACCACCTCAGTGGACTGGCTTCCTAAGTAGAACACTAGCTCACCATCATTGAACAGAGCATCCACCATTAGGGCAACCAGCTGTCTCTATAGGAAAAGCTTAAAGTGACTGGCATATGCATATTATCACCCTGCCTATAGAGTAGTATTTTTAAGGAAACAACAAACGTAGAGTGAGATCTTTAAATTATGAGTTTGCCAAATTTTACTTGCATATAGTTAACAGTTATTATGAACAAGGTACAAAAGTATAACATATTCCATTAATCAAAGCTAACAATTATGTTTAAAGTCAATACAATTCATGTAGCCAAAACATTTGTACCCATGTAATATTCAGGAAAAAATAATGCAGTACATTTGGGTTATATGACTTACCTATGCCTGAAGCAGCATATTATTCTCTGTAACGCTTTTTTCATTTTTTACTTTGTTCTAAGAAAAGGAAAAGCACATATGAATTTTATATTCAAATTAGAAATAAAGTCATATATAGAAATTATTAAGTATAGATCATATTTCTAAAGTCTTGATTCCACAAACCTACAGTATTGTGCAATTTTATCAATCCTATGAAACATACATCCTGTATTTGCCCTTGGTATCTTAGTTCCAGAAACAGAGGAATACATTTTTTTGAAGGTTCTATAAAATTTAAGTTTGGCTCAAGTATAAGACACTTTAAAATTTGTCTACTTGCTACAAAGGACCCAGAAAGTGAAACAAAATCCATTTCAAGTCAATTTTATGTCATCATAGTAATTTATAACATTTCTATACTAAAATATTCTGTAGAATAAATCAAAGGAGTGAGAAAGAAGAGATGTGCCTCTCAACATTTGACAGAGTGGATTTATGTCATGCAAGAAATTTGGAAGTCACTGGAAAATAAAAAGACACTACCAAGCACATTGTCAAGTTAATAACATGATATCTACACTGAGGCAGCCACAAATGTGCCACAAGCCCCTAAACTCTTGGCAAGGAGAGAAAAATGAAAACAAAAAAATACTTCTCTTTAAAAAAAAACACACACATAAATAGAACAATTTGGGCATAAATGTTGACTTTGAGTTTGGGGCCAGAGGCAGACACCAGTAAAGTCTATCACTTTGAGGAGTAGCAGCTCATGTGCAGTGGGGTGGAAATCCCAAAGCTCTCAGACTACCACCTCAGACTCCAGAGATGTAGCCCAGGCACATTTTTGGATGTGAACCAGGGCAGTTCCAAGGCAGAGTTAGATTTCTGGGAGTCCCACCTTCCTGCAAGCCCTACACCTGCTTATCTGTGGCCAGGACTGCTTTTCCAGGGGCCATTGCAGCTGCGAAGGAGCTGGGGGCAGCAGGGTGGTGGGATAAAGATAGTCTCAGGACTTGTGACTCAAGTACAACATTCTCTAACAGGGAGTGAATTTTCCTCTAGATCCTGTTAGCAGTTTCCTCTCCCACTGCCATTGAGGATAACAGCTTTTCCCCTTTTAAAGTTCTTTTTTATTTTTAATTTCCCCAAACCAAGCTTAAGTCAAATTTTCCTTTTTCCCTCCCCACCCCTCTAAGTCAAATTTTCATCTGATTCCTGGCCAGCAACAAAGTTACTGCTACTTGGCCCTACATCCACTAGTTGTCCCCCCTCCCCAATGATGAGGGGACTCTGGGAGGGCCCTGGAAGGGGAGAGGGATGTTAATTAGTGCTCCTCCCAGCTGGGCATAGGCAAATCTTTCCGTCTCTAGACCCCAGAAACCTCCATTCAGCCCCTGCCCCCGCATAACCCCTTTCCTCTTAAACTTTACATTCTTTTAATTATCTTGGTGAGAATGAGAAAGCAACATTAGCCGAAACAGAGGACAGAGGATGGGACTCCCATGCTCAGAGACCCTGACCCCTAGGTCCTGCCTGGTGCCACAGCAAGCCAGTACTGAAATAATGACTCTGTGTCCATGGTAACCCCAAACAGAATCCTGGTGGCTTGAGATTGTGACACGGTGGGGGATAAAATGACCTTGGTGCAAGACTGCAGGGATTTAAAAGTAGACACTGTTCTCCTTAAACATTGAGGTGGGGATTTGGGACAAGATTGTACCAAGATCAAAGACCACAGGATAATAATCTCAGAGCAGAGACTAACTCCCCAGTTATTTTTTCTTTTGTATGTAATGGCGGGGATTCTTCCTATTTATTCTGATGAAGAAGCTTATATTAAGCATTTCGCTGCTTTTGTGGGTTGTAGAGAATGATCAGAGGGCTGATTGTTTTCTGGCCAATATTAAATTTTGCTAAAATAAACAAAATCAATAGTCAGGAATTGGGGGAAATTTTTCATTGGCTCAAGCCATCATTTCATAGGATTGGAAGGAAACAATCAAATAGTTACAAATTTAAAATATGTCCATATTCTTGGTTGAGTAAACATGAAAGGTGGGAACAAATGCCAAACAAATAAAAGAAAGCTTTTAAAATGCAGATGGTGTTTACCTACATGATGAGTGCGATGTGCACTGTTGGGGGAATGGACACCCTTGAGGCTCAGTCTCGGGGGGTTGGGAGGGGCACGGGCAATATACTTAACCAGAACGGTTGTACCCCCATAATAAGCTATAATAAATAAATAAATAAATAAATAAAAATAAAATGCAGATGAATCATTAGAAATTTCTGAATGGAAATTATAATATAAAAATTACCACAAAAAGAAGAATAAGTAGAGCAAGATCAGTTTGCCACTAAGTGTTGATACGTGATCTGGTGCCACGTAAATGGTCACAGTTGAAGACACAGAAAAAAGATTAAACTCATCTTTATTTAATATTTCTGTAAAGCACTTTGCAAGAATCAAAAATGAATAAAACCTGCTCGCTGAATTCAGTGTCAGGTTGATGACCTTAAGACCAGATCTGAAGACACAGAGAGCAGCTTTTGGATGGTGGTTGCTTTCTCAAAGGGTGATAAGCTATTGAGGAATAAATAGTGAGTAGTTTGGGGCTGGTAGACTATTAAGGAATAAAGTCGACTGCTGTGGCACATACAAGGTAGCTGCTGAAGTTTTGAAGTAGTGTTTAGAAGATCCTCTGTATGACATGTTCAATGGCAT